>WYDI02026700.1:56173-71469 GCA_009867235.2 Psittacus erithacus | reverse complement strand
ATGCTCCTGGGCATCAAGACCCGCCTGGAGCAGGAGATTGCTCAGTACCGGGCTCTGCTGCAGGAGGGACAGCAGGACATTGTGTATGTATTCTGTTTGCAAATAAGGACATAAATCCTACTACAACTTTTTGTTTACTGGGACTCACAGAAGACAGAGCAGAATTTTACCAGTCTGCAGTTGAAATCTAAATACAACAGATATTTTCTCAGGATCTGCACTGAAATGTGTATAACGTAAACTTACTAAGCACATCAAACATAGAGGAAAATGCAGAGCACACAGTTAGTGACATGTTCAGTTAATCTGTTCCTTTTGGTCTGTTTTGTGCAGAGTGATTCCTTCAGAGGAAAACCAAACTGTCCTGTACTGCTTTCTAGAAGCAGATGGGCAAGCACAGCTGGGCTGTGAGAGGATAAGAATTATTTCTACAGGCTTTTGTTATTTCTGCTTCTACCACTTGCTTGGAAAATAGGGCTGAAGGGAACAAAATATACAATATACAGAAGCATTGGCAAGGTCCAGGAAAGGCTGAGTTGTTTCCTGCATATCAGGTCACAGCAGCTTTTTGTGGATGTATTTATCATTCCCTTCATTAAAACTCCTTTCCTTGTACAGAACATCTCAAGGAGCTCTCCAAGGAGGGGGAATGTCCTCCCACACTTCTTATTCTACTTCCTATTCTCATGGGCAATCTGGTGACAAGGCAGGTAAGAAACATGTTCCAAAGAGGATTCTAATTTATCCCATTTCTGTGGCTTTCATATATTGTGGTTCATCCCTTTTCCTGCTGATATTACCCCTTTTGCAATCACAACAGGGATTAAAGCATTCACAATCTAATCTCTTAATTTCAACAAGATTTAGCTGCAGTTAAAGGAACAGGCTAAGCTCCTTTCCCAGGCTTTTCCTAACAGAGATGGACATTGAAATACTGGATACATTTTAAAGATCAGTGCTGCAAGAGACTCCTGATTTCCCCATCAGAGCAATGCTTTCTTCTTTCATTCCACAGGGCAGTCAAGAGTGTACTAAGACACCACCAATGCACTGGTCTTCCCTGATTGAAGAAGCCACGAGAGCACTAAACACAGCAGCACTGCACCCCTGCCCAGCACACACTGCCCTGCACATGCTATCCATGGAGCCAAGATGAATCACTCCTAGGACTTTCCTAAAATTATCTCCTTTTTCCTTTTATACTGTGCTTCATGTGCAGTCACCGTATGTACATGCACTTCTCTGCAGTGCAGTTGGTGATGTACTTTCTGCCTCTAATAAAACTTTACTTTTCTGCAATGCAAAGAAAACTGTGTCTGACAATCTCTTTGGTATATTAATATTGTATTTAAATGAGATCTATCTTCAGGGAGAAATTAAGGTTGGGTGTATATGCAAGATGGTCGCAAAGAAATGTGTGTATCCTAATACAATCAGATGATGTAGGGATACAAGATCAGAGAGGAAGGAATACATTCACGTTAAACTCAAGAGTGACACCTGTAGGAAGAACAAGGGATGGGTGAAGCTCCTTTTCAGAGTGTGCACCCAAGAATAAGGGATGGGTGAAGCTCCTTTTCAGAGTGTGCACCCAAGGGCTGGCCAAGTCCCTGATCTGCCGGCTCAGCAGCTGATCTGAAACAATGAGGAAAAATTAACCCCAACATTTCATGCAATTTTTGTCAAATCAAAACCATTTTCACTTGGGTCACTGAAGGAGAAAATCCTCTCCTGACTGAAGGAGAAATCAATCCTCTCCTGGCAGCTTTCAGACTAAACTTGTTCAATAAAAGCAAAGGATTTGTTCAGGAAATGGGTGATGAGTGTGAAAAGGAAGTTCTCCTTACAACACTAAGATCCACTGTTGGGATTATTCCTCCTGACATGTTGGATGATCTGGGTTCAGGTCCTTTATCTGCTGATTCAAAATAAAGGAACTGTGTTCTCTTATTGCCTAGGCCAGTATTCCCAGCTCCACGGTTCTACTGTTCTGCTCTTCCAGTGTCCTGGAGGGATGGCTGGAGGGTGGCAGGGTAGAGGCAAGACTCAACCATTCCTACTAAATTTGCACGCCTTCCCATAACACACTGACATTCTTTGAGCTCCACACGGGAAGACAAATGGGTGCAATATCTCATTCAAACCCCACAAATCCGTGTTTCACCCTTTGATCTGCAGTGGGAGAAAGCAGCTGAACAGGGTCCACCACCTCTGGGTGAGTGACTCAGCTGTCCAGGAACGCAGGGTGGGTCTCACAAGCTTCGTTGTTCTCTGAGCAGCACAATAAGCAATTTTTTATTCTGCCAAATAGCTTTCCATTTGCCCATTGGTTTGCAAACAGGTTCAGGGCACGGAAAATACCACCTTCTTGGATAATTTATTTAAAAAGGCATCAAACTCTCTGCATGTTACAAAGCAAAGCTGAATTTTCAGCACAGCAGTAAGGAGAGACGTGTCAGAGAAACTATTTCCCTAGAAAACAAAGGAGATTTGTAAAGTCAAAGCAAAAATGCCTCTCCCGTGAGTCACAGCAGGACTCATGCTCTGACCAAGCAAACAAAGGCTCGTGTTCTGCTTTATGCTCCATGTTACTTCTCGTATCAACCACTGCTGATTACCTCAAAAACCAGGCTTAAACCTCAGCATTAGCCAGCTAGAATGGCCTGTGGGATGAAATACCTTCTCTGACCATAGCTGGAATAGAAAGAATGTTTCTGATCCCAGAACAGTGCTGGGTTGAGCCGAGCTGAGCACACCAGCCTCCGGCTTTCCTTTGGCTTTACTTGGTGGAGTTACTAGCTAGGACTTACCAGGGCATAATCTGCCACTTTAATATCAAATCCCATCCCAACAAGACAAGGTGAGCTGGAATCAGTTTGCATTGGCAGCGTTGACACCAGGGAATGCAGTTCTGCTCCCCTGACTTGCCCCACTGCAGAACAGAGAGCGAGGGACTGGCTTCCTCTGAGTCAGCCACAGAGCGTGGTGGTTCCCACAGCATCCTCTAGTGACAAATACAGAAAACATACCACAGGATTTGGGACAGAAACTGTCCAAAACAGTCTCAAAGTTAAATTCAGGCCTCAGACCTTTCGGGAAGTGGTTGGGCCAAGGCAAGAATAGCTCAAATAAGAATAAAATTGATATGTTCTTCACAGCAGCAACACTGTGATACCAGAGGGGGTAATAAACCAAACAGACAGTAAAAAGGCTAGAAATTAATTCATTACAAGGGACAGGGAAATACACATTTCACATAATTCTGCCTGAAGGTTTTGAGTTAATTCCACATGAAATCAGCAAATTCAGACTCAGTCCAAACCTCCTGGATTGTCCATTCATGCATTGAGTTAACACTGAATTTGCTTTGTGTCCATTTTCATCTCATTTAGCAGCAACAGGGCCTGGTGCAGCCAGCCAGGAGCCTGGCGAGGAGCAGGAGTTTGCTAAGGATGAGGTAGAATTAAACGCTGCTGTGTTTAAAAAGAAGGCCTGTAGGGGGGACTGTGGAGATACCGACATTGGGCGCTGTCACTGCTGCCAAAGGTTTTGGACATTATAACCTTTGGGTGTGTTTGAGTTTCTCAATTCTGGAAATTAATCATCCGCACCTGCACAATGCAACATTTTCAGGAGGTTTGCTGAACATGAGAGGAGGAAACAAAGAAGAAACCAAACCAAGAACCTGAAATGAATGGACTGAATTCTCTGAGGGGCTCATGCTGGATGGGGCCATGCAGGATCTAGTCCCACGGAAATGCTGCTGTTTCCAAAGGCTGACAGGCACAGCAGCCTGTTGCTCCTGGGTCTCACAGCTTTGTCTCTTGCACTCCTGGCTCCAAGGACATGGTAGCCCCAGGCACAGCCTGGCCAGGCCCCTTCACTCCACTCAGCCCTTGCAGGACAGGATCCCCCAGCACTCCCCACCTCAAGGGATGGAAACAGAATCTGATTGACTGCGCCTCTAGTAAAAAAGCAGGTGAAAGGAAGCTACTTCTGTGATACTTCTCATTTACCAGCCAACTGTCATCATGAAAATAGCAGCAGGCAAGCGAAGCAAGTACAAACCTTCCTGTAGGAAAATCCTTTCTGTGTTCCAAGTGAGACATTTCTATGAAGTTTCATGTAATACAAAACATCCCAACAAACCTCCAAATTTCTTAAGTATTCTCAGCCTATGACAGACATCAAGAGCAAATGCTCTGTGATGGCTGCTACAGTGAACGTGCAGTTCCAAGAGTGCTGGGGCTGACTTCCATAACTGGTTTAGTGCTGCCTAAAGAGAAGTTTATGGAGGCTGCAATTACTCCTAATGAGCCACATTTAGGAGCCCACGCTGGGAGCTGCCGTGCGAAGGCTGGCTCCAGGGAACACCTTTCCCCTGGCACACGCTCCGGCGCTCTCCAGCCCTGGCAGCCGGAGCCAGGCTGCGGATCAAAGGCGTTCACAGCCTTATTCATACAACGTTTCTATTGCGAGTTCAGCTCTTTCCCACAGCCCCATGTCAGCCTGTCAGAAGCTACAGCAGTACCAGAAAGTTCATTGTGGTTCTACACAAACAAAAAGATTTTAAACAAATGCTGATGCTTCCTTTCTGTTGAAAATGCTCTTAGGAATCATGTCAGCAGAATCCGAGAGGTTTTATCAGTTGTTGAAGATGAATCCATTAGAAAAGAGTGAAAAGGCACTAAGCAGGTATTCCAATCAGCTTGATTTGGGGGTGATGGGCTGCCCTAAACACCTAGGCAGCCAACACAGACCTTACTTTTTGCTTAAAGAAAGATTTAAAGCTAAATCCAAGTGTCTGAGGCTGGTGGAAAACCACAGGTCTCAGCGCCAGGGCTGCCCAAGAGAGGAATGCACCCAAATCACACTGACTGTGACACTGCCTGTAAGCTGCTCCTGTTTGAAAACAGAGCACACTGCTCAGCATAGTTAGAAATCCCCTGCCTGTCCCCAGGGGTGTGCAGCCACACTGGGCTAACACCATGCTTCCTGCAAGCTGACAGTCACCAGGAGAAGAAGCTGGTTTAAAACACCTCCCTGGCAGTAGCTCTTCAAACCAGTGTCTCCAGGACTTGCCCTCATAGAGCCACAGAACTGGGTTTTCTCACTGAAACTAACAGAGATCTGGAGACTCTAAGAATTTCTCTCAAGCAAAAGGCAGTTTGAAACCACAGAAGGAAGTGCAGAGCCCAGCCCAGCTGAGAGCATCCATCAGCAAGGTACAAAGAGCTCCTCATTTTCTCATTCGATCCAGCACGTTTCATGCTCACACAGCAAAATCTCTTCCCTTACTGGACGCTGAGGATTGTCACAACGATCAGAATATGTTCTCATAAAATTATTAAAAGAAATAATAACATGTGGGCATATGAATACAAATCTATGCAAATATATGAACCCATAACCATAGGTATAAATAATAAAAACACAAGTGTGCTCTCCAAATGTTTTACAGACACAAACAGAATAAAGCAGCTCATCTCTCTGCGTATAAATCCCACCTGCTCAATGTTTCTATCAAGTCTGGGATTATATTTTGTTTAGTAGGAATTTTCCATGTGGCCTATGGGAAACCCCCCCAGGCCCCTCCTGCATGTGAATCAGGCAGTGCTGCAGCTGGCCCGGCCAGCATCCAACAGAGACTTTCTTCCTCTGAAGCCAGGGACAGGTTCAGTCTATTTGCTTTTGGCAGTGCCTGTTGAGCTGCCTGCAGAAACCTGACTTTTGGAACCCGGCCTCTCAGCAGTTAGACCTTGGACTCAATAATAGTTTCCAGCCCCATCATACCTTGCTGAGATTTACCAGCCAGATAACAACGTAAAGGAAGTATAAAAATACAGCCAGCGACTTATCTTTCATTCATCAGATCTTGATGTCTTAACTGATCCTTTCTTCCCACACCAGTTTTAATCCTGCTAGAAGAAAATCTATTTCCTTTCCCAGGTCAGGTACTTCACTGCCCAATGTGCACTAGAATTATAGCTCTGGACTGAGAGGGAAGTCAAGAGTTTAAAGGTATTCCTGTTTCTAGGGAAACGGAGACAATACTGAGGTATTGCAAAAGCACACACCATGTCCAGCTTCAAGGAGTTAAGTACTCACATTGCTCTCAGTTATTAAAGTGTTTGAGTCCTTTATGATCAGTTGCGTGTTTTCCTCATACTGATCCCTTTCAGGACCTCACTTCTCATCCCTTTCACTGCAGAAACAGGGCACCTCGTGCATGTCTCTTCACCAAATCACATTCCCTCTGTTTTGCAAAACTGGCATTTTTGAGGAAGAGAACATTGCTGCTCCCTGCCCCTGCATCCCTCCTTCCAACTGCTCCCAGCCAGGGGCATGTGCTGGGACCTGCCTTGCAGCACATCAACACTCTTGTCTTTGGATCTGCTGGCACATTCGGTGAAAAGATGGCAATGTGAGGCTTGTGAGGATTAAGAAAAAGATTAATGATGGGATATAAAAGCAGGAAAGCCAAGAGTTGTAGCTTCAGCTGACATTCAACACCGTTATTTTAGTCCCAGCTGCAGGACTTACTGTTATCATTGGTCCTGCTCACAACAACGTTGAAAGAAAAAAAAAAACAAAGTTTTGTGTTTTAATTAAAGTGATTCAAAGGTTTCATGGCCCTTCAGGAGGAGAGCAAAGCATGTAAAGCTGGCGTTTTAAGGCGGCAAATGACATGATCAGCAGGGTGGGACAGCCAAAGCTTTCATGAGCAAGAGAAGAGATGAAGACTGAGAATGTGCACACAGAAGAGTCCAGAAGCCCATTTTCACTGATGGAAGTAGAGGCAGAAAGAATGAATTCTCAGAAGGGATAAACACTTGAAGATTTACAGGGTGACTTCAGAATGATAACCTGGCTTTGCTCATTCGTCCACAGAGGCATCTGTGGAATCTCAGGCACTGATAAAGTAGGTTAGAATGTTCACAGAGTTCATTTTATTGTAAGTGCATTGGCAATCCCTAGAAGCAAATTTACCAGGATGTGAGAAGAGCGAAGTGTACATCAGTGTCACTCAAGGACAATAAAAAATGGTTTTCAGGGCAATGAATAAACATACCCTGAAAAAATGTGAACACTGACAGAGCAGCAGTGACAAGTAACACAGAGCAGGCAAAGGAGAAGCAGAACCAGGCCTCAGGCAGGAGCTTGGCTGTGGGCTGCTTCCACCAGCCTTCTGGATGACTTTACCTTAAAAAAATGTGTCTCTCCTTCATGTGCTTATCTCCCTCAGATAAGCTGCAGATAAAGGAAATTCCCTCCATTAGCCATTCCTTGTATTTTCTTCAAGGAAAAGCTGACCCTGTAATAAGTTAGGTTTATTGCAGTGGGAGAATGGAATGATAAAAGCCCATTCTTTCTTAGCAAACACTTCCCTGCACTAAAGGCTTTTCCAAGCTTTTAAGTTTATGTTATCACCTCCACAGAGTCCAAACCAAAACAAGCACATGCAGCCATGGAGGTAAAAGACAGATGGAAAGTTAAAAGAAAACCAAAAGCTTTCTGAAAATTTAGGATGCAGTTTTAGTGAAAATGCTGCTTGACAGCCTCATCTGACACTGGAACCTTAGGATACATTTGGTGGCATAAATAAGACTCAATAGTTACTCCATTTGACAGTGTCTCCCAAGCTGCTCCTCTCCTGACGCTTCCAGGTGTACTTCCAAGCTGCCACGAAGAATTACAGTTCAGGTTGGGGGAACTTTTTCCCCATGTGTCGAAGCAAACGCAACCTGCTGGCAGCACGCTGTCAGTGTTCTCACAGTACAGTCTATTGCTGTTGAATGCAGAGCACTTCCAGATCCCAGCTGTCATGAACTGGATCATAAAATATTATGCAGCATCATACATGTGCATTTTATTTTGCAAAACCCAAAATACACTACTTTGAGGTCCTGGTACGGGAGTCGAGGCAGGAGCACCAAGAGGGAAAGATGTTCCTCTCTCCTTGCAGCAAGAGATGAAGCACACTACACTGGTATCTGTTCTTCTTTAAGCTTCTCGCATGGCTGTTCAGTGAAGAAAAGCACATGGTATATTCTAACTGTGGATTTAATGTTTAACAATGAAATACCTGTTCTTCTGAAGCTCTCCCATCTGCAGGCAGATTGTAACTGTCTGCTGCTATTATTCCACCTATGCACAGGCCTTGGAACAGTTACCTGCTGGGCTGGTTTTTCCTAGCCAGGGCTGAGGAGGATATTCAGATCTACAGGAGATCTGAATGACAGATTGAAGGGTTCCTGTACACCTTAGGAAAGGCTGTACAGCCTCTGCAGAAGGAAAACCACTGGACCGCGCTGTGCCCAGGCTGCACAGCCCAATGGAGCTTGGTTTACACACCGTATTTGCATGTATCAAGCATCACATTGTGTGCCTGAGTCACTGCACAATTCCTCTTCCTGCTCCAGCCTCAGAGTTAGATACAGACCAACGGGGCTGCTAGCAGGTGCCTTGGCCAGCTTCCAGCCTGTATATTTGTTCTTTTACGCTCCCTGTATTTGCCCTGCAGTTGGACATTTCTCTCTGTACACAATGAGCACAGCACTAATGGGTGGTGTAGAAGGGCCCCCGCACACAGTGCTCATTTCACTCAGCTTATCTTTAATTCTTTCTGTTGGTATTAAATGGATTTCTCACTGAAACATCACTTCATGCATCTGTGCCTAAAAGCTCTGTTCAGTGGGAACCCTTGTTGGTAGCAGAATTGCTGCTGGTTCCGGTGCCTCTCTGAAGCTGCACATGCTGGAAAGGCAGCTCACTTCCTCCTTGAAAGAGCTCCTCTGAGGAAAACCAGGATCCTCCAGACCAGGCATGTTCTCTGTCAGCCCCCCTCTTCTACTGTCAGCCCAAAAGGAACACAGAGCAGAAAAGAAACAGTGAAGATGTTACTTTTGAAGGAGTTTTTCTGAGGGGAAGTAAGGAATACAGAGGGGTGGGAACCTGTTTTATCCAGGTCCGCACACGTTGTTCACCATTTGGGCTCCTTTCAAGCTCTGTTATCAGCCTAACAATTACCAACTCTTTCCTGAGATCACATGAAGTCTTTGTGTGCCTTGGCTGCGGGCAGGCGCTGGCTGCAGCGAGACGGGCACTCGGGCCCTTTGTTTCCATGCGGCTAAACTGTAACTAGACTGAAGAATGCTCCCCGCAGGGGGGCACCTGCTCTGAACCCCACCTTCTGCCTCAAGAGGCAGCAGCCAGGGGTGGGAATCAGCACCTACCTGTGAAGGTATCTGGGAAAGAAACAGCCCACTGCACTGCTGCTGACCAATGAGAGGGATTGCCGTGCTGGCAGAAGGCTTAAGGCTGATAAATTCCATGGGTCTCAGATAACACATTCTGGAGACAACTCCCATTGTAGCAGGCATAAAAGAGCTGGGGTGGGGGAGCAGAGACACTCCTGCTGCAGGATCACCGACTGTGGGAGCTGAGGCTTTGGTCAGGTCCTTGCTGTTTCTTACCATGGCCAGTTACAGCTTCAGACAATTTTCCTCTTCAGGGGCAGGGGGACCTGGCATCTCCTCAACCCGGTTCGGAGGCTCCTTCAGGGCCCCCAGCATCCACGGGGGCTCTGGCGGACGGGGGGTGTCAGTCTCTTCTGCTAGGTTTGTCTCTTCTGGCCTAGGAAGCAGCCTGGGAGGGGGATATGGAAGTAGTTTCAGCAGCAGCTTTAGCGGTGGGTTTGGTGGAGGTCTGGGTAGTGTGGATGGGCTCCTCTCTGGCAATGAAAAGGCAACTATGCAGAGCCTGAACGAGCGCCTCGCATCCTACCTGGAGAAGGTGCGAGCTCTGGAAGAGGCAAACTCGGATCTTGAAACTAAAATCCGAGACTGGTACCAAAAACAAGGCCCAGGCCCAGCTCGGGACTACAGTGCTTATTACAACACTATTGAGGACCTTCGAGACAAGGTACGTGCTAATATTTATTTCAAATCATCTTAGATTTGCATTTAAGTGGGAAGCATAAAAACCTGAGAACACCCAGAAGGCACTGCAGCGTCTGGAAAGGAGAGGAAGATGAAATGAGTATGCAGGGACTGGGCAAGGAAATTACCAGAATGGAATCACCCACTCTTCAAGTATTGGCCAAGAGGATGTGCAAAGCACATCACAATTAAGTACTGAGATGCCTTAGTACTTAATTCTCTGATAAAAGCATCTATGTATTTATATATGCACACATATACACACTTGCTGGTCATCTACACATATATGACCTTTGAATAGATGCATGACCATATATAGTCTGATAAATATAAAGAGTCAAAGAGTGCAGCAACCTGCCTACCTATGTAAGCTGCTACATGCCACACAGCTTGAAGAAGCTAAGGCACATGCACACTGCTTTAACAGGAACAACACAAACCTGTGAAGCAGTTTTGTAAATGTGGACATAATGGCTCAAGATTTGATCATCACAGATTTATTTTTCTCTCACACTTCACTTCCTTAAGCTTGGAACTGAAGTATTGCAGTATAGGTGCTGAAACACTTGGCTTATGCAAGAAGGAAGTGGCAGACGTGTAGTATCAATCCCACATCTAAATGTAGGATTTGCCCCAACAGCTCATGGGTACCTGATAACAGATTACTTGGAGATGATGCACACCCTAGAAAACAGAGGTAGCAGCTGATTGAGCTATATAAATAAATGAATGAAAACTGGAGGTTCAGTTTTCCCAGCTCAGCCTGGAGGTCATGACCATTCCCTCACTTTCTCCTTGCTTCAATCATTCACATTCTGCACTGAATTTAAACCTGAGCTAATGGGACAGGCAGAACTGGCAATGAGATTTTCTCCTTATGTCTTTTACTCCCCTTAGTTAGGGGAGAGAAAATGTTGCTCCTGATGGCTTTGTGGGTGACCTTTCAAGTTTTAAAAGTGGCAGGCAAAACCAGACATGATTTCTAGGTAAAAATTAACAGGGATTATCGCTAAATAAACAAAATTTCCTTTAGAGGCTTTCATGAAGCATTAGAAGAATCAATAAACACTGTCCTGGATATTCTAAGAAAAACATATTCAGAGACTGGGCAAATGGAATATGACCTCCCATAGTTTATGATACACAAAAATGGCATTTGTTTTAAAACTATATAGACCTTGTAATCACTTCCCACTGCTAAGAAAACATGTCATGAGAACAGCTTCTGCTAGGAGGAGTCTGCAGGCCTGGCTGCCCTGCAGCTCTGCAGGGAACTGCTCTCTGGCTGCAGCCCTACCCCCAGGCTCACCGAAGTCCTCTCCCTCTAAGACAGCACATGGTTATGTCTCACTGTGGGACTTGTAGCTAAAAGCCTCTTTATATGTCAGACAAGAGGAAGAGCATGTACCCATACCCAACACTCGTGGCTAAAGCGTGGTGATAAACTTGTGCTATGTATTTGTTGTAGATCATTGATACTTCCCTCCCGAGACCAAATGAAATACACTTTTATTTGGTGCAGCTGCAAGTGAACCAGGATCTTAACTCTTTTATCTTCCCATCAGGGCAGAAGATAACACACACAGCTGTTTCAGCCTCAGCAATGAACTCCTTTTGTTTGTAGATCCTTGATGCCACTATCGACAATGCAAGGATGGTCCTGCAGATTGACAATGCCAGGCTGGCCGCCGACGACTTCAAAACTAAGTGAGCCATTTCTCATAGGAAAAAAAGTAAAAACCCTTGTTGAGCCAAAGGGCAGTAGCTGTGAAAGAGAAAGGAATGCCTATAAAACCCCTGTATGAGCACTAGTTTGAACCAGCCCTTGGAAGCTCAGCCCTTTATGTATTTACTTAAAGCACCACCTCCACCATGGAAAATTTTGTATCGTGTAAGATACGTGGAGAAAAGTTTAATGCTGGGCAACATTTGCTGCATCACAAACCCAGAACCATTTACAGCAAGTGATGCATGTGACGGTGGGCTGGCTCATTCAGCTCACCTGAGCAGCTTGGCTTTGCTTTGTCAAGGTTTGAGACGGAGCAGGCCCTGCGCATGAGTGTGGAGGCCGACATCAACGGCCTGCGCAGGGTCCTGGATGAGCTGACTCTGGCCAGGGCAGACCTGGAGCTGCAGATAGAGAATCTGAAGGAGGAGCTGGCCTACCTCAAGAAGAACCACGAGGAGGTAAGAAAAGTGTTAAAGTGACATTAGAAAAGCAGCGTGTTTAAATGGGGAGTCCCAGGATTGTCCTGGGCTCTCCAACAGTGAAGGAAAGATTTCGGTGTAGACTGGGAAACTAAAGATCCCCTTGCAAGTATTTAAGGGGAGTCAGTCAGAAAGAATGCAAGGTTCATGTTTTCAGTTTATGATTGTACCCTCTTCTGTCTTCCTTTGCCATGTCCACACAGGAAATGAGTGCCCTGGGAGGGCAAATAGCTGGTGAAGTCAGTGTTGAACTGGACTCTGCTCCAGGCATTGACCTGTCCAAGATCCTGGCTGACATGAGAGACCAGTATGAAGTCATGGCTGAGAAGAACAGGAAGGATGCTGAGGCCTGGTTCCACAGCAAGGTAGAGAAAACTCCCCACTGTACAAATACCGAAACAATCCAGGGAACAAAACTGCTGTGAAAGCCTTATGGCCTCTGCTTGGAGGCCCATACTTCTCCTGTGATGTCTTCTCTGTTTCAGACTGAGGAGCTGAACCGGGAAGTCGCTATCAACACAGAGCAACTTCAGAGTAGCCAGTCTGAAGTCACTGACCTGAGACGCACCCTCCAAGGACTGGAGATAGAACTTCAGTCCCAGCTCAGCATGGTATGTTACAATCCACACCGCATGGGCATCCCCCCTGGAAGGGTACATATTCCCCTCCCTCCACACAGGCCTGAATCTGGCTGCAACCCTTTTGTGGTCTCCCTCCACCCCCCTGCATGCAGAAAGCGGCTCTGGAGAGCACTCTGGCAGACACGGAGGGGAGATACAGCGCGCAGCTCGCGCAGATCCAGGGCCTCATTGGCACTGTGGAGGCGCAGCTGGCTGAGCTCCGAGGTGACATGGAGCGCCAGAACAGCGAGTACAAGATCCTCATGGATATCAAGACTCGACTTGAGCAAGAGATTGCTACTTATCGACAGCTCCTGGAAGGCCAGGAGTCCCAGTAAGTAACTGCTCACTGCAGAAAACCTTTCTGCGTAGCCCCGTGCCGTGGTGCTCCTTAGCCACAGCACCACAGGAAATACAACCTGAAACAGTCCTGGGCTTCTACAGTTTTTCTGGACCATGGTGGAGCTAGAAATGTCACAATTTCCATTCACACTGAGTTCCTCAGAGAGCTGATAACAAAAAGGCAAACTGACAAGTAGCCCTAGAGGTTAAATGCAACGAATAGTTAAAGTGGGAACTCGTAATTGTCTGCTTGACATTCAGGAAACAGTGCAGCCATTAATGCTTTACAGAACAGAAGGATTAACACCAAGTTCCCATAAACTTCCCGTTGCCAGTTAAACAGCTCTTGCCTTAGAGTAATCTGTGTGGAAGAGGATACTCTCAAGGGAGGGCAGACAAGCCATCACAGCCAGCCATGGAGTAGACCATCCACATGGGAACCCAGTTACTGCCAGTGCCCACAAAGCCTCAAGGAGGAAAATATCTCATAATCTGGAACAAAAAGAAGGAGTTGAAAGATTTTTATTTCCTCTATACCTTCTTTTCCATAATTTTTTCCCACTGCAGTTGTTAAAAGATACATTTCCTACAATAATTCCCTCTCCTGAGCTGAAAGGGAGAGCATGGAGATGACCATCCCTTCACTGTCCATATACAAAATGTGCCTGACTGACTGTAGAGAATTTGCTTTCATGCAGCCTCATCCCAGGCAGCATTTAATGCGTTTCCTTTCAACTGTTCTCTCTGTGTTCTACAGGATGTTTGGCTCCTCTTCTGGAACTGCTGGTAAGAATCCCTGCTCTTTCAGGAAACCTTTACATTGCACATTATGGTAGTTGTGTCCCTTATAAAGACTGGGCTGCTGCACTGATTTGTGTCACAAAAAAAGATCTGATAAGTAACAAATGATGACTCTGGGCAGAATTTAGCAAATTTCAGTCCTTAAAAGATGTTACACATCCAAAAAGAATCTCGGACTATGCTACAGAAAAGACCAAGTAAAGCTCAAAAGGGTTAATCATTCCCCCACATGAAAGGGTACAAGAAATTTAAGCTTGGCCAGCTCAGGGGAACTGTATGAACAAGTCAAACTTGCCTTGAGCTTTTAAAGGTCTGCTGTATTGTAAAGGTGATGTATGATTCAAATCGATGCTATGAAGAAGCTTCTGAGAGGTGGGAATGAGATGAGACATAAACTAAGCTCAGTGCCCACTGCAGCGTGTGTGTTACACTGAAGTAACCGCTGTTTTTTCTCTTCATATTATTGTAGACAAAAGAGACAAGCTGGCAGATAGAAAACAGCTCTGAAATCCTCCAGATGTCACCCTCAAAGTGAGAAAAAGCAGATACCACACAGGAATTGAAACAGAGGGGAACCACTCTGCACTGCTGGAAATTACTGTCTTAAAGCACAGAGAATTCTTGGGCACACTGAGTTCTGGTAGACTGATCATGTAGTGGTGATTAGTTTGTGATTTGGGTTAGCTTTTCAATTAGTTCTAGATCTTTCCTGCACTGAACTTCTGTATCTACTCTAATAAAGATGATCTTTTTCTGCAATCTTAGCTTCTTTGGGGTTATTGTGGTATTATTCCTGAAGTTTGGCTTTCATCAGGCAGTAAATAGCCAGCCAGCCTCCCTGAGAGGTTAATGTTCACAGCAGCTGGAGCCCCATCTCCAATGTCTTCCAGCCCCTCTTGCTGGTGGGAGCTCTGAATAGGGAGGAAATGGCATCCTCAGCCCTTCAGAGTGGGGGATATAAAAGTGAGCTCAGCTCCTATCGACAGTGGCTGTGCACTCTGCAGAGCAGCGCTGAGGCGGTCAGCGATTCTGGGAAGAAGCAAGAGCTGGGAGATGTTTTGTTAGGGGAAAATGTAAAGCTGTCAAAATGACTTGAAAATAACTCCTGCAGAAACAAAGAGTGAGGAAAAGCTGCAAGACTTCACTCACTTTCCAAGTTCACACAGGGGTAACAAACCCTTCGTATCAATGTTAGCCACCTTCACTCTCACATCACTGAGAGGTTATTATCTGAGCTGAATTTCTAAATGTGGTCACTTTTCATAGAATCACAGGATACCAGATTGGTTTGGGCTGGAAGGGACCTCAAAGCTCCTCCAGCTCCAACCCCTGCCACGGGCAGGGACACCTTCCACCAGAGCAGCTTGCTCCAAGCCCCTGTGTC
>WYDI02026700.1:45021-55725 GCA_009867235.2 Psittacus erithacus | reverse complement strand
TGGCCTGTCCCTACAGGCCCTTGTCCAAAGCCCCTCTCCAGCTTTCCTGCAGCCCCTTCAGGCACTGGAGCTGCTCTCAGGTCTCCCCTTCAGGAGCCTTCCCTTCTCCAGGCTGACCCAGCGCAGCTCTCTCAGTCCCCAGAACTTTCGGTTCAGGACCCTAGGAGTCACTAATTGCATTGCCACCACTCAGCTCACAGCCAGCGAAACTCTTCAGGGTTTGCGCTAAAAGAAAACCATGGCTGTGGCCTCTCCCATTGTGCCTCTCCTTTCACACAGTCACTCAGCTCCTCAGCCAGGGGTGACACTGGAACAGCAACATGCCCAGACTGAGGGGACCCCATAATCACAACTCCCCAGAGTGGGACATCTCACAGCCTATGTTTCAGGGAGACATCATCAAATCCTTCAGCCCTTCTCTCCTCAGACTTGGGAGGGAATAATTACTGCACCCTTGCTCCTAACTAGATGTTCCCTACAGACAAATGGAGTGTTGGGAGGGAAGGAACACCTGAAGCTGTGGACCTGCTCTATCTGGGTTGGGCAATTCTCTTCAGTGAGGAGGTGCTGGGGCTTGGGTTGATTCAGTGGTGACTCAGGTGACCTGTCAACATCAGCCGTCAAGCACTGACATGGACAATCCCAGCTCAGCCTCTGGAAATCCAGCATGAGGACATTAGGCAGTGGCATTGCTGTGACAGGGAAAAACTGCGACAGGAGAGAAGAACAGTCACAAAAAGTAAGAATCAGCAAAGACACAGAGAAGAGGACAAGACGGGAAGAACAGGAAGCCCAAGGTGCTTTGGTGGAAACAAGCAAGATCAGAAGGGAGCAGCGGCAGGAGTGCTGGCACGCACGAGATGCAAATGGCTCCTCAGAGTATCACCCACTTACATGGTGATGCCTTCGGAAGAGCAAGGAGAAAAAACTCTTGTGCATTGATACTTCAGTGCAGGCTGGTCTGGAGTGCGGACAGCTTGCTAACCAATGCTTTATACCAAGTTTATTCCCTATAAATAATTCCCTACAACGGTCAGACCTAGAATCCCTCCCAGGCAAAAGAACAAACAAGTCCAGGTCTGGTTTTTAAACATAACAAATCCCATTCCCCGAGAGCAAGTTGTGGGGACAAAAGCAGGCAGAGCGGGAGATGATGGTGCAGATTTCCTGTGGCCTCCAGCTGCAAATGGGAAAACCTGACAAGAACACCCCGAGTGCAAACTATGAGTTACAAATTCACTTTTCAAATCTGTAGTTTGACAAAAAAAAATTATTTTCGAAGATTGTATTAAATGCATGTTTAGAAAAAAAGATGTTCAAAAGGTTAACAGTTCAAAAGTGTTTCAGAGGTTAAAAGTGCCAAGAACTGAATGAATTCATAAACCATGCTAAAGAAATTGGGGACTTGCAAGACGGAAGAATCTTGAAAAGGCTTGAATTCTTGGTTTTATAGCCTAATTTTACATTTTCATTGATTTTGTCCCATAATTGTAGGGTAATGAAGGATTTCTGGTGAAATGTTTAATCTAAAGTCACTCTGAGACTCTAATTTTAGAGTTTGATTCAGCAAAACAAAAAAGGTGTTTGCTAAAGGTATGTAACATCTGAGTGATAGTTTTATCTGCAAAGACTGGGATGATAAACAAGCTGCTTCTTGAATGGAACTCTCTGTCCTCCTGAAAGGAGAGGCTCAAGTGTGTCAACTCCCCTAATCCCATCACAGAAGCACTAAAGGAGTTTGGGCAGCACAGACATGTCTGGGGACGTCTTCCAGGAAAGCTCTCACAAACCGAGGGGCTCCTCACTGCTGAGCACAGGGGAAAGTGCTGCAACCAGGATCAGGGCATGGGAGAAGAGCAAGGAGAGGGAGAACAGAATAAAGGCGTAAGCTGGAAATAGCTCTTCATCATGGGGGACACTGAAGGAGCCGAGTGCTGGTTTACAGAAAATGGGAAAAGCCCCAAATCCCTGGGTTATGCTATAGGCCATATCCTGTGTTGGCTGCTTGATTTAGTTTTGCCAACAGTAAATATTCTACAGGAAAAAAACAGCTTTCTATCTGCATCTTGGGTTTTGTTAAGTGTTCATCTGATAAGGATCTAGGATAGTGCCCAGGGCTCTTTGAAAAGCAGCTACGTGTGTTTCACCACAAGCTTCCAGGGAAGTTAGAAAGGCTGAGTGAGAGCAGACTGGATGAAAACCCCCCGAAGTTTCCTGTGCAAGTTTACGGGGTTTTCTAGAAGGGATTTTGCTGGATTGTTCTTTTCAGTGGAATTTGATGCTGCTCCTGGTGGGATCAGCCACTATCGAGCAGTGCGGGGGTCCCCAGACCTCGGCAAAGTCACATCACAGGGGTTTTAAAGAGCATTTTTTTATCTTTAGGAGTTTGTCTGAACGTGTTTCCTCAGATACCAGCTCCTGGAGACACACAGACTTGGCAAGCACAGCAGAACCATTCATCTGCCCCACAGCCAAAGCAAACTGCTGTGGCAGAGCTCCAGGATCAGTCTGAGATGTGTTTCATCACTGGAACACCTTCAGTTTACTCCAGCCATCAGAAACAGCCTCAGTTTCTCTGCAGTCATTCCATCCTGAATTCTGAGCTCATTCTCTGTTGATACGGACCAATGCAAACTGTGCTAAAACCAACACTCTCCTTATTCTGTGACTAGCAAATGTACAGATCCTCATACAGTTGTGTTTTAAATTCATTTTGGTGGTTCCAAACTAGAGCCCAGAGACAGTTCCTCCCTCCTTTACTTCATCCCAGCTTTCCCAAACCACCCTGCCCCTCAGTATGGATTTCTTGTCCCCCCATACCCCTAATTCTGCAGCTGTAGCTTGTGGCTTTCACCTGCAGAAGGTCACCTGGTTGTGCAAAGAGAACAAGCTCTTTCTTCACACTTCCCACCACTGCCATGCTCTGCACACACACTCATGACACACACAGGGCAACTGGGCAGTTCATACCCCTTTAAAACCTCCAAGTCTGTTTTCCCCTCACTTTTCAGGGTTGGATTGAGTTACTGCCTGTGAACCTCACTAGCAAGTGACTTGATGTGGAATACACTGGTGTGTCAGACTCCCATGTGAAGTGAAGGATTTGGGTATCTCTTCTCAGTGCTTCTCACACCTTCCTGTCAAGACTTACTTCATTTCCTAGCACATCCTGGCATTAAACACATTAATTGCCATCTGAAGTTCCATCTCCAACCCAATTTGTTTTCATTTCCCAAAAGCAGGAACTCAGCCCTCCCACGTTTCTTCTTTTAATTTAATTACTTCAGTCTTGTATTACCCTTCTGGACCTTGTCACAAGCATTAGCTCTTCCTTGTCCATTGAGGGATGCTAACTTCCTCACGCAATGCTACGATGATGTGCTTATGTACTAAAAATTCAGACTCCAAACCCTAAATATTAGTTCCAAGCAAAGAACAGGAATAAGAACATATCAGATTCAATGTCAAATTTTTAATGGGAAAAATGTGGATGGAAAAGAAGAAATAATGCTGTGAAGAACTGATGATTGAGCATTTTTCAATGAAAGGAGAATTTTATTTCAAATTTGTTTGTAGAAAAAGCTGCCTTTCTTAAAATAGCCCCCATGATGGCTGTGACTGGGTAAGTAGGTGTGGCTGAACTCACTTTGTTTTTCCATTCCTAAATGTGAGAGAAGTAAACTCCAAGTTTCAGAACTATAGCCTGAAGAAAAAACACTCATCTGAATCATCCCTTTTGTTTAATTAAGAAAAGAACCCCAGCCCCAGCCCCGGCTCTGCTGTGAGGAATGGCATCATAATTGGCCTCACCTCTAGGGAGGAGAAATTTTGGAAGGAGGGCTGCAGGTTGGGTTTGTCTCCCAACACCCTATCTTGAGGATATAAAAGAAGCACCAGGGCACTGAAGGCACAACACCTTCCTCTTCCACACGAAGCCGAACACCTGACCCTACTGCTGCCCTGTGCTGCAGCCATGGCTACCTCCTTCATCCAGAGCTCTTCTTCTACCTATGGTGGTGGCTTTGGGGGTGGTGGTAGCTCTCGCCTGTCCTCAGTCCGAACAGGAGGAGCCTGCCGTGCTCCAAGCATACATGGAGGGTCTGGTGGCAGGGGTGTCTCCATCTCTTCAGCTAGGTGTGTCTCCTCTGCAGGAGGTGGATATGGCGGGGGCTTGTATTCAGGTTTAGGCAGCAGCTGTGGAGGAGGCTACAGTAGCTTTGGTGGTGGTGCAATCTGTGGCTTTGGTGGAGGGGCTGGCTTTGGTGGAGGTTCTTGCTTTGGTGGAGGCTCTGGCTTTGGTGGAGGTTTTGAAGTTGGTGGTGGCTTTGGTGGTGGAGATGGCCTTCTCTCTGGCAATGAAAAGATAACTATGCAGAACCTGAATGACCGCCTGGCCTCGTACCTGGAGAAGGTGCGAGCACTGGAAGAGGCAAATTCAGATCTTGAAGTTAAAATCCGAGACTGGTACCAGAAGCAAGCTCCCAGCAGCCCAGCCCGGGACTACAGCAATTACTACAAGATAATTGAGGATCTCCGAGACAAGGTACCACATTCATCTCTAGGGGAGTTCTGAGATGCATTACAATTGTGGGACTGCATGTTCCACTTCTTTAAAATAAGCTAGAATAATCCCAAAATATATATTGAACTCTCCAACCAGGTATTTGGTAGTTATGAACATTCTAGCAGAAAAGAGTAGCTTTCTTCTCAATTTAAGAACCAAATCTGTTGCACTGAAAATGTGCCGTGTGTCAAAAGCAAAATGATTGCACTAAAAGTTAGCAAAACGTGCCAAAGGTGTTTAGAATCATCAACAGACTTATTCAGCAATCAAATAGTAAAGAATGTGACAGGTAGGCCTCAAAGGCTGACAAAATAATCCTCACTGCAGGTAAGATGGGGTGTTGTACAAAGGTCTTTCCTCATCATGTCTGTAATTTAGGTCACTCAAAGGTGTTATTCACAGGAACCTTCTTCCATGTTTCTTTCATTGCAGATCCTTGCAGCTACTGTTGACAATTCCAGAGTCATTCTGGAGATCGACAATGCCAGGCTGGCTGCAGATGACTTCAGACTGAAGTAAGTTTACGTGAAGCACATGTGGCTTCTCTATTCTCTCTCTCCCAAAACAGTTTCCTGATAGGTATTTTTCCTTGGCAACTTCTGATGAAAAGCCCTGGCAAACAGAATCCACATGCTGAAGGCTCAACTTGCAATATAAACCTGATAGAACACAGTATCCAGCTCACTAAGCTGTTTACATAATACATTCTAGTTCATGCCTTAGTTTTCTAGTGATGCTTCTATTTTTACTAGCGTAAATCACAGGGGGAAAGAAGATAGGAACAGGTTGGGATTTTCACTTGAAACGAAGGGAGTGGCATGAAGAGCTCACTGTTGGGTTGTAGCAGTTCTCTCTCAGAGTCTGAAATTTAGAATTTTCATTTATAACCGCAGCTCCTCCTACACTCACTATACAATTTCATAGTTTGATAGCTCTGCTGAACACAAACTCTTACATAGTTCAGTGCTTGTCTCCTTTTTAAACCGCAGGTATGAGAACGAGCTGTTCCTGCGCCAGAACGTTGAGTCCGACATCAACGGCCTGCGCAGGGTGCTGGATGAGCTGACCCTGTCCAGAGCCGACCTGGAGATGCAGATTGAGACACTGAAGGAGGAGCTGGCCTACCTCAAGAAGAACCACGAAGAGGTGAGAGTCCCTAAGAGTGCAGAGAGGAAATTACTTCCTTTGGAATTCATGACTCTCGGGGTGGGAAGGGGAAAATCCAAGCAAGAAACCCCAGACAGCACTGCAGCTTAATAAGAAGAAAACTCTAACATTAAAATAATCCAAAGTGTGTCCCAAGAAGCATTTCTCTCATTCCAAACTGCTCAGATCTATTGGTTTCAGTGTGAAATTCATAAGCACATAACATGTCACTGAAAGAGTTAAGCTGAGTAAAAGAAATAACCATACAGGTTACATGCAAATATGTGTTGTGTGTCAGTGCACAGAGAGCAGAAAAGCACAAGGTAAAATTTGATAAGGTTATTATGTGTGTTCCACCACTGATACTGTGTAATAAACATCCTGCAGCCACTGGGAGGATTGCTGATGGCAGAAAGTATGTGGGAAGAGGGAGCCTGATGTTTTCATGTCCTCTGCCCATGCAGGAAATGAAAGAGTATTCAAGCCAGCTCAGTGGAACCGTCAACGTGGAAATGGATGCGGCTCCTGGCATTGACCTAACCAGAATTCTCTCCGAGATGAGGGAGCAGTATGAAGCTCTGGCTGAGAAGAACCGTAAAGATGCTGAGGCCTGGTTCTTCACTCAGGTATAGTTACTCCAGGAAAACAGCAAACTAATGCACTGCCTTATACTTGCTGTGCCAGCAGATGGGATGGGCTCCTCCCTTTCTCAAAATAATTGAAAACCTTTTTATACAATATGTATGTGATTTTACAGTTGTTTTTAACTTTCAGACTGAGGAGCTGAACCATGAGGTAGCCACCCATACACAGCAGATACAGTCCAGCAAATCAGAGATCACAGAACTGAGACGCACGGTTCAAAGCTTGGAGATAGAGCTCCAGTCGCAGCTCAGCATGGTATGGAGCGGTGCCAAGCACACTCGAGTCACGGCTAGCACACTCTCCCCTCTCTCCCTCCTTTGCCTCTCCTCAGATTCCCCCTCTGCAGGATAAACCTGCGTGCTAACCTGTTCTGACATGATTCCACTTCAGAAAGCTGGACTGGAAGCCAACCTGCGAGACACAGAAGGCCGATACTGCGCCCAGCTAGCCCAGATTCAGGCCCTCATCACCAGCGTTGAGGAGCAACTGAGTGAACTGCGGTGCGACATGGAGCGTCAGAACCAGGAGTACAGGATGCTCATGGACATCAAAAGCCGCCTGGAGCAGGAAATTGCCACCTACCGCCAGCTGCTGGAGGGCCAGGACTCTCAGTACGTAACTATACACAACCCCTGTACTGATTAGATAAGGTTAATAGCCTGACACATTGTAAAGCAGTAAGTTGCGGCTGCCAGGCTGACTCCGGATCACTAAATTGCACACGCTGCATATGCAGCCTCTGGAGTTCTGGCGAAGCAATGCCCAGCAAAGTCCCAGGCATGGCTGGAACTCATCAAGCTGAATCTCCAGCTCAATTGTGCTGACGGTTTAGAAATATAAATGCAGCTATTCTGACTACAATGAATGAAAGAAGGCACCAGGCACCTTATGTGTGTCTTACATGATCCTCTTGTTGCACTGAAATCACAGTCTTCAGTCTGACGTAACTTATAAAAACCTGTTCTCAGTATTTCTTTAGCTTTTGGTGCTCTACTCTTGTGCACAGAGGTGAAAATGCTCATACTCATACACCAGTACTCCCGGCTAGAAAATAACTTGGCACAGACTACAGTTACTTTACTCAAATCTACATTTTAGTGACCATTTATTGTATTTGCTCTATACATGGAATTCCTTTTGATTTCTGAGGAGGCATCAGCCCCTTATATTGTTTCTAGATTATGACATTTTGAGAAGAGAAGCATAGAGAGCCCTGTCGGAACCAAGAACTGGTCTGACTGCTGTTCCTATGTCCTGCTGGGTACCTGGGAGTGGCCACAGAGCAGAAACCTCCTTAACAATGGTACTAGTAAGGACACACCTGAGGAACAAGCCATTGAAGGAAGCAGTGTGAGATCAGGGCTGGGCACCCATGGCACTTCCTTGGTGGATGAAGGGTTTCAGTGGGCAGGGTCAGTAATCAGATATGTCTTCTTTTCTACAGGATGTCAGGAGTGAACCCTAAGGATGGTAAGCAAAATTTTGATTTAAAGAGGGGCTGAAATTATTAAACTCAGGATTTCTTCTTACTAACACGGATTCCATTTTGTCTGCAATGACCACATTCCTTACCATTTCCAGACAAAAATGCAATACTTTACCTTAGTTTATGTGCACTTTTGAAACCAGAATTCCTCACGAGATTCTAAACTACCAAAATCTTCCAAAGATTCCTAAATTCCTCTTGTGATGTCCACTCTTAGGATTTACTGGATGAGGACCAATAGGGAGATAAGATGTAAAGGCAGTTCCCTCTTTGGAATGTGAAAAAGACCTTGTGAGAAACACTCCCCCCATCATGCAGCTCCTCAGTGTTAGCACTACACTGGCCTCTTCCCTAACTGACTCTGGTTTTCTCCCACAACAGCATCTGCAAGCACTGGAAGAGTTCGCATCAGTGTGGAAGATGATGGAAAACATACTTCTTCTCGTGACAGGAGATACTAGTAAAGAAACACTGCATCCTGTCTTGCATATGGCACCATATATAAGCAGCACAGCCTGCATGCTGGCTAATGCTAAGAGAAATCATCCCCTTGTACTGCTGCCATATCACAAGAACGTAATCCAAGAATGTGTACCAGCTTGATAGCTGTCCTTAAACTTGCTCTCCTCTTTACTTGTTTGTGTGACTCTGTGCTCAGAGATTACAAGCTTGTTTCCTGTCTGTAGCTATATAGTTTCCTTATAAGACAACCTACATAATAAAGTTGCTGTTCTGCTTGTGCAAGTATATCCAGCCTGTGTTGTTTTTTGGAGGTCAGAATGACTCTACCATGCACACGACCATACACCCACCCTAACACAGGGCTTCCTGTCACCCACAAGAGATGCTCAATGCATAACAACAACAGCAACAACAACTTTAATAAGAATTATAAAGATGATAATGAACAAACACATATAAAGTGCCATCAGATTCCCCCATGAATCTGAAGCTAGTATCAGTAAACACCTGAGAAAATAATGCAAACAGTCCTTGGGCTCTTTGCTCTGAACTTCAGGTACACAACGTCACTACAGTTCATGCACAAATAAAATGCACCATTAACGTTGTTCCATATATGTGTTTATGTTCCTTCACTTCCTTCAGCCAAAAGGCAAATTCCTTTAGGGCCTGAGGAAGCACCAGGCAAGGTCCAGAGGAAACGGAACTGTTCAGGCAGAGTTTGCTGCAACTGTTTTGGATTCCCTACATGAGGGAACTGGCCTGTGCCATTGCTGCGACTGTTCCAGGCCACTGCCTTTGTCAGCAGCAGGTAGTCTGCAAGGCTGTACTGGAGTCATGGCAGAACCACGCTTGTAAAGACTTCAGAAGCATATAAAACATTCCCATAAATGCTGTAATTTTGCTAATAGAACCTGCTTGGAAAATGCGTCGTTAGCCTCATCGCTGCGTATTTCAATCCACATCACAGTATCTACAAATCTAGTATCATTTCTCGAATTATCTATTTCTAGAATCATTTCTATCACATCTATTTCTAGTATCATTTCTAGAATTATTGATCTTATTTCCCTTCCAACCTCTCGGAGCCACTATTTTTTCATCTTCAATTTTCTGACATTTAAAACAAAACTTTCAAGGCTGCTGTCCTCAGCCTCACAGCTGAGCCCTAAAGGAGGCTGCAGGGCCTTTGGTGTGCCGCTGCTGGTATTCCCACCGGAAAGAATGGAGAAGAGCAAAGCAACATCACAATCTACCAGAAAAGACAAACCAAACAGTACAAATGGTATTTTTCCTGATCCAGAGACAAGGTGACTGTTATCTGTATCACTCAGACAGCAAGAGAGAGATCCTTTGGCCTGAGGCAGTGATCCATTTGTATTGCTGATGGAGGAGTTGAATCAACCAGCGATGGTCGCTGGATCTTCACCTGTACAATGAAGGTGCCCAGATAGTCTGCCTACACTTAAATTGCAGCCTATAAATTCAGCTCAGTTCGCTTTTCACGTTCCAATTCAGTAAAACAAGTAGGAACCCCAAACAAAGCCACTAGGGACCAGGCAGCCCCGGTCCCGCCAGCCCAGGCCAGCTCCCAGCCAGCGCAGGCTGTAAGCCACCATCCAATGGTGCCATCTGCTGACAGCGGGCTCTCTCTTCACTCACCCTTGCTTTCATTCTGCACCGTGTTTTCTTCGTCTTTTCCATGGATCCTCAGCACGCGTTGATGCAAACTGTGTGGCAACTTTTCCAGTTTGAAAGGGTTGAGCTTCCGATGAAACACATCCTCTGTGCCAGGTATGACTTGCCAGCAAAAAACCCAATTCTGTTTTTCACGACAGCGCCATATTCCATGAAACTACTGGGGAAGAGAGGCTGCTCTGCGCCACACACTGTCAGCCTCACGGCCAGGCAAGTTGTGAATCCCACTGAGTAGTACCACATGAAACAAAGGATTCATTTTCTTTCACGTAGTATTATGTACATATATATGTAGTTATATTTCAACATCATATTTCATAGAACACTAGCTGGCTGAACTGCCAGGCTAGAAAATTCAGCCTGCAATTACTCTGAATGAGCTAATACCATCAGGATACCACTGCTTCTATTAGAATTTCTTTGGGTTTCAGCTTAGGCCTTAGTTTTCTGGCTGGTGCTTCAAGCTCTGCTACCTCTCCAGCTACAGGGCTGACACCGAACTGTCACTATGAACAGTAGCTGTTATCAGGAGATTCTGTGATAGCCAAACTTTGGACTTAGAATGATGGAATCATAGAATAGTTAGGGTTGGAAAGGACCTTAAGATCATCCAGTTCCACCCCCAATGCCATGGGCAGGGACACCTCCCACTAAACCATGCCACCCAAGGCTCTGTCCAACCTGGCCTTGAACACCGCCAGGG
>WYDI02026700.1:0-44921 GCA_009867235.2 Psittacus erithacus | reverse complement strand
TCCATGTCCTTTTTATGTTGAGGACACCAGAACTGCACACAGTGCTCCAAGTGAGGTCTCACAAGAGCAGAGCAGAGAGGCAGGATCATCTCCTTTGACCTGCTGGTCGCACTCCTTTTGATGCAGCCCAGGATACGGTTGGTTTCTGGGCTGTGAGTGCGCAATGAAGCTGGCTCATGTTCATTTTCTTATCGACCAACACCCCCAAGTCCTTCTCTGCAGGGCTGCTCTGAATCTCTTCTCTGCCCAGCCTGTAGCTGTGCTGGGGATTGTTCTGACCCAGGTGTAAAAGCCTATCTTCAGTGATCCATTTCCCCCACAGAGCTAAAAAGTGTTGGCATTACTGTACAATGAAGTGCATGAGGAGAAAGAATGAATCTGTACTCAATGGAAATGTAACTGGTAAAAAGAAAACCAAGAGGTGCTGAGCAGAGCTGAGGAGAGCCACAAGGAGGAGCTCAGGACCTGCTCATTCCCAGGATGGGGACTGGGAAGCATCCCGAGAGGGATGAAGTGCAGCAGTTCTGTATTACTGAAAAACCTCAAGTGAAACAAACAAAGTAATGATTCTCCCATGTTTCCTCCAGGATGGTGCAATTCTGGTCTGCGCGGTCCCCCCAACTCAGTCAAATGAGTAACAGTGCTGGGTAAGCTTGCCACAGAGCTGAGCCTCCAACTCAGCACCATGTCTGGTCCTAAGACCCCATGTCCACCCCTGCTTCCCCCTGCTGCCCACATCTGTTTCTTCCCCCCTCTCCCTCTGAGAAGGATGAACCAAATAACCCATTCATCATCTCCTGAGCAGCACGAGGAGTCACAAAGCCTTTGCCAAAGCCAGACTTGCCCATTCTGTATTTGATGAAGTGTGACACAAGTTACTGAAACTTCAGAGAGAGACTCTTCCTGCCTGATTGCCAGGTCAATATTTCAGGCTGGCAGCTTTAAACAATCACTTGAATTCTTTCAGCGCTGTTACAATCTCATATTCTAAGTATTTTCTATAGCGAAACATATAAATACCTTCATAGTATTGATACTGGCAACAGCACATATCTGCATTACTGTGTGTTCCAAAAAGACTAAGGAAATACAACGGCACCTCAAATCATTAAAAAAAAATCAATAGGAAAGATTGTTAAGTACCTAATTCTCATGTATTTCACCTGGGACGGACCGCTGAAGGGACTAGCTGAGCCTTACTCACTTTGGACTGCAGTTTTAGTCAAATGACAAATGTTGGATAACTTCCTTAAAGCCGCCCACAGGCTACAGCTGAGCAGTACCTTAACGACAGCTTGATGGGATGTGCTTTGGGATTCACAAACTGCTATGATGGGATGTGCTTTGGGATACACAAACTGCTGTAGTACTACAGCCTGAGAAATACAACAGATAGAAAGTGTCTTGAGAGCCCCATCCTCTCTATGTAGTCTGGAACGGCTGATCCTCTGCTCCTCATACGCAGGAAAACATAACATATTAACTGCAGGGCTAGAGAAAAGTCGGAGGCAGAGCTGATCCTGTCCCACACCTCCTGATTGTAGCCACACCTCACCATTATCATATGAAAAGAGAAAGAAAAAAACAAAACCAAAACAACCAAAAGGAAAGCAGCCCGGTATGTGGCTGAGATTCCAAATAACAACAGTGTGTGCGGCCTCATAAATGCTTCAGAATTGACCAAGAGGAAGCACGTTTCATGATGACACAATCTTGTTGCTGTAGTCATTCATCGAAGGGAAACTCCCACAGGAAAAGGCATAAAGCTGCTTAGGGAAGGCTAAGAAGCTGCTCAGCGGTAGTCAGTCAAACACGGGGTTAGATTCACACCAGAGCTAACATGAGCACCAGCCAAGGCCCTTTTCAGTTTTCTTCTGGGTCCCTCAGGGGTAGTTCAGGGTGTGGTTTGGCCCAGCCAGGAGCTGCTTTCAGACAGTCAAGTGCAGGTGGTGGTGCCAGCAGCACACAAACCTCCTTCTCCTCTGCCAGACCCCTCTGGCTGGCTGCTGGAGGAGGGGCACCTTGGGGAGGCTTCGGCGAGCACCATGGGGGAAGCATCTTCCTGGGTGGGAATGAGAAAAAGACTATGCAAAACCTGAATGACCGTTTGGCTGCCTATCTGGACAAGGTCCGTTCCCTAGAAGCAGCTAATGCTCAGCTGGAAAGCTGCATCCTAGAGTGGCACAAGACAAAGTCTCACGGCAAGAGGCATGACTTCAACCAATACGAGCAAAACGTCACTGACATGCAAAGGCAGGTAAGTCACAGCTGCAAGTAACTGTGTCATTCTCTGCTTTTCTAAGAAATCTGGGTGCTCATTTATGCTGATGGCTTTCCTCTAAAGAAAGTTAAATAAAACCTTTTCAGTGCTGGAAATACTAATGCAAGTGGGTACAGGACCTGAGCACAAACATTCTTTGGGCTCCCAAGGAGGAGAGTGGGTTCCTAGAAGGAAAGAAAGGTTGCAGATGGCAAAGGGGGGTTCTATAAGGGCTGTAGCATAAAGGGGTTCGTATGCTGCCAAGTGTTCATCTCTGTACATGAAACTGTGGTTGGAGTAACTACATCTGGCAGAAGCTGGTCTTTTTGACTGCACATGTATTCAAGCAAATTACAAAGCAGGCAAGCTGAAGAGCCTGCCTTCTTTCATGCGTGCTCTCTTTAGACATACTGTTGCATTTTGGTTCTTTGATTCCTGTGGTGGCAGACAATGAAACTACAGGAGTTTTGAGTCCAATGAGCTTATGTAATCAGATGGAAAAATACTTCATTGTAATTAAGAAAATAGCAGTGACAAATTCCTTGTGGATGTTTTCACTATAATTAAAAGGAGAATTTCTGGTTCCTGCCAGTCGTTAATATTAACGTGCAACAGTAACTCTTTCAATTTCCCAAACTCACGTGTCTTCAAATTCAAGCATAGTATTAATCAGGATTCCTAATGAACATACTTAGCGCTGGAACCATTTGTGTGACTAATCAGTGTCATTAAGTTTACACAGCCATACCAGGCAAAACTCAAAAGCTACTCCAAACACAGTGCTTTAGTTTTCGCTCTACTTTTTCTAACATGGTTACTTGGCATTCTCAGGACCTTGAGGAATACTTTTCAAGAGGGTTTGGAGATGGCATTATCCCACAGCTTTGGGGACTAAGGCCGGGGACTTAATCAAACTCCCTGCTCAGTGTTAAATGTGTTGCCTCCAGGCAGAAGATGAGACACTCTGACCACAGGCAATGTGGAAGGAGAGCCAGAATTGTCATCACCTAGCTCTGTTTAAAGGATAAGGAAAGGTCATCTGTCTCCAGCCCTAGCACTTGAGCAGGGTTTTTTTAATTGATCCAGAGATAAAAACTTGTTCATCAAGATTATAAACGTGTTCACATTGATCTGGTGTTAATAAGACTTAGGAAGACAGACAGGAAGACTGAATAGTGCTGACTGGGGTAAAGCCTCACTTTTGAATACGCTGTACCCAAACCACTTAATTTTAACCCTCACCACTTAAAGAGCTGTTTCTGGCTCTAGGCACCTGTGAGAGCCAGGGCTGTCCCGGCTGCGGTGCCCATGCTGGGAAGGGCTAGTGAAGAGTTATTTACAGGCGACAGCTCAGGGGTTTAACCCAGAATTTTTACTTTCTCTATGAATTATTGCAATTAGTACATGACAGCCAATAAAATGAGTGAAAATACAGCATCTCATTATTAACCATAATTAAAGCAAGCAATAATTAAAAAGGTGAAACTAATGGAGTACATAAAATGAAATTTAGACAAAATTTAGGTTCCTGCATCCAATAACCCAGAACATCTATGATATACTGGCTGCCTAAACTTGGAGGCACATAATCATCTGCATCCTGCATTTTGGTCCACACTCAGTCCTGGATGCCTGATTCTGGACAAATGTGCCAGATGGAGCAACAAGTTGCCTGACTCCAGCCTGTCTCCATTTGAACCCTGATACACAGTAAAACAGCAGCTGTTCTTCAGGGGTCTCATTCAAAGATCGATACCACTAAAGTAGCAAACTGATTTACAGAACACTCAAGGAGCCAGACTCAATGCTGCTGGGTAAAGGACACAAGAAGTCAGTGCAGGAAGGCTTCTTGATAAAAAACCTGTTTGAGAAGGAATATGAGTGTATTTCACATATAATAATGTGTGAGTTCTTAATCAGGTTAGCTGTAAGTTTGGAGGTTGATATTAGTGATGCACTCATACTCATGAGGGATGTAAAGAAGAATTCTATGTAATACTAACCAGCTAAACCGCCACATGTGAAATGGGCTATTGCTGGGATAGCAATGGGTGTCATCCAGCAAGTGATAGGACACTGACAACTGCTTTGTTGCTTTCTGATTACAAAATGGCACAAAGCGGAAGTACGCACATGTTGCTTTCTCATTGCCTTGTTACCTTCCATGGTAAAATACACCATTTTCGAGTGATGGATTCAAGAATTGCCTCTTCCCTGACAACAAATTCCAGACAGCAACACATGAAGGGGATTGTTACGCTTCTTCAGCTGGCCTTGATCATGTCCCAGGGCAGGATTCAAGGTGTGCTGCTAATTGCTCAAGAATGTGCAGTCTGGTAACAGATTAGTGAAAACATTCCACAGGCACCTTCTTCTTTACAGTGAGAGGTCAACTTTTGACACTTCAGGACAATTTTGTCATTTCCTCATCTCTCTGTGATTCATTTACGTGTGGGAAGTTTTACTCCAAGGTGCTGAGAGCTCTGTAAATGGCTAATGACTTCTGCACAGCCATAGCACACCTTGGTTTGCTATGTCAGTGCTGAGCGAAGGCAGCTCTTGAAACTGCAACCCTGCTTCTCCTTCCTCTATGTTAGAAAAGGACACAAAATCCCTCAGTTGTCAGATCCTACTAATTATGTATCAGCTCCTCCTAGAATTCTTTCAGTGATTTTGACTGGAATACTGAGGGGTTTGTATTCAGATCTATAGTTCAAAGCTATTTCTGTTTAACAGGGCTCACAAGCCTTTTCAGTGCCCGCAGAGTACACTAAGTGAATGATGCCGTTCACTCTCTCCTGCAACTTTTAGGGCAATTATCAACATCCCAAAGCAAAATCAGAAATCTGAATTAATCCTTCCACACTGCTGGAGGATTCAGTACCGTGAATAATAGGAACAGGTGAATAGTTGGATGGACCATGACAACTACATGCTAGTGTTATTCTCAAAATGACAATCATGCAGCTCCAGACTAAGGCACATCGTAGACTGGAGGGCTCCTGCCATTCTTGTTACACCTCTGCACCCCACCACCACTGCAGCTTACTGATTAGCATGGGATTCATTACAGCATTCAGATTATATTCAGACACAGCTTAATGATTCTCACTGAAATTTGCCCTCAAAATAACCAAGGCTGCTCTTCCAGCCAAGCTAATCAGAAACAAAATCAGTTCACAAAAAGAGAGGAAGCCAGTGATTGCTATTCTGTAATATCCTGTGAAGTTTGTGTAACACTATTGATATCCTCTACCTAGCCAGGAATAAGAGGACTCATCCTGCTTCATATCCAGAAAAATAAGACAAAGAGAAAATTAAGATTATAGACAAAAACTACAGAAACATTTAAGTGAATTAGGAAACCAAGCTGTTTTAATTCATGTATTCTGTGTAACACGGGAATTCTATTGTTTACATGCTTCCTACAAGCAGCAGGGAGTCTAACCCAGCACACGTTATTCACCAGCACCATGGGGCAACACTGAGTCTCCTGTTGGATTCTCTGTTTTCCAGATTGAGGATAGCAAGATCACCAATGCCAGTATCCTTTTACAAATCGATAACGCCAACATGGCATCTGAAGACTTCAGGCTCAAGTAAGCTCTTCTTTGGTTTCCTGATAAAGATGGAAAGAGGGTCAAGCAAAATATGGCTTTTTCTAGATAATCCAGTATGAAACTGATTTTACTGAGGTTTTCTGGTGATACTGGGCAAATAAAACCAATGTAGAACAGGAAAAGAATCCAGAAAGGATAAAAAGGATGCAAAACCCACAAATGATTGCTGAACAATCTTGAGTCACCCTGTTTATGATACTTAATTCAGGTCCTGAAGAGCAGGTTTTACAGCAGACACTTGATACTTGTGACAAAAGGCACTTAAACTGTCATCTGGGAATACAAATTAACCCTTGCCTGCACTGCACTTCCCCTGTCCAGTCCCAATCCATTTCCTGTATGTATCACCTCTTCCATCCAGCTCCACAGGCAATACCTGTCCTGCACTAACTTCTGCTTCCAAGTCTCCTCAGTCAGACTTCTCAGAAGTCATGAAGATTTGTCTTACTTTCAACAGATAATGAGGAGCTATCAAATAATCTCCCAGGTTTTGGTGATATTGCAGCAAACCTAAAGCCTCTGAGCACTGCAGCTCAGCCTGGCCTGGCCCTTCCTCCATTATCATTCAGCAGTGACACAAAACAAAACTTGCAAAATGAGTCTGAGGGATTGAATGTAGAAAACCTACCAGAACCCACAAGAATGAAGTAAACTGAGAGATTCTGATGAGCAAAAGTGCTTCACATACCTAAGGGAAGACATGGTGGTGTCTTTCTGACCACCTCACTACAAGTGGTAAACTGTAAGAGATTAGAGGGGAATGTTAAGAACTGGCTTCCATTACATTATCCCTGGTTTCTGAAGGACTGAAAAGTGACCAGTTTGGAAAAACTATAGCAAGCGTTGATTGTCGATACTGTTATCACATCTTCACTGGCAAACTTTTAAGAAGCATGTTCTCAAAGCTTTCACAGTGAATGTTACAATGCAAAAAGAAAAATGAAAGAAAGAGCAATTATTTCATACGATATAGGAGGAACTGTGAGGAAGAAGGAAACCCAGTAATGAAACCCATCTGCTTATTAAGACTATACAAGAATATTCAAAGCACATATATTTTAGAAACAGAATGTGTTTCCTTGGGTGCTTTGTTCTCTCTAGCTCCCTACACAGAGGACTCAAGCAAGCCGACTTCTTTTCCCTCCCACAGGTATGAAGCAGAGAAGTCGCGCAGGCAGGGGGTGCAGCTTGATGTGGAGAACCTGCGGAAGGAGCTTGATGGCCTGACCATTATTACAACAGACCTGGAAATGGAAATCGAGGGCTTGAGAGAAGAACACATCCTCAGGAGGAAAGACCATGAGGAGGTAGGAAAAGTTTCACTTGGTAAAACCCTATCACACAAATCTTTGCTACCATGTAATTAACTTTGAGGAAGATCCACAGTCTATAAATGGGATTGATGATTCAGAACCAAACTGTGTTTCTACACAGGCCAATGAGAGTCAGATGAGGCACAAACTTTGTGTGCTGCTTTACCCACTAACCTGGGATTTCAGAGAGGATAACGTTGCTGTTATTTTCTCCCACTCTTTTCTAGTCACCTATCCATCTGTCATACATAGCTAATAATATCTTACATGTTTGACAGAAATGTCCTCAGAAATACTAAGATACAAATACACACAGATTGCAAGTAGGAATTGTTACTGCTTGCTGGTGAGCTTTACTCATCACAGACTTTTTCCTCCACTCTGGATCTATCATTTCACACAATCACAGAGCACAGAGGCATGGCTGAGGTTGGAAGGGACCTCTCGAGTTCACGTCAGCCAGCTGACCTGGCTAAACAGACCTTGATTCCAATAGGAATGGTTGCTGAAATCAAGTCAAAGGATTTATTCTTGCAAAACCCTGACCACAGTCATTAGATAATACTATTAATTATCCAAAAACACACTGCTCTGCATCTTCCTGGAGCTATAGCCCCATGGGCCCTTTTATTCCCACATATACAGTACCACTGCTTGACACTGTTTTCATTTTACTTGATCGGACGTTGTTTTCAGTTATTACCTAAGGCAGAACCAAACATCCTACTCAGGATCCGTGAACTATTAGAACGGATAGTAGAAACAGGAGAATTACACAGCAGCAGGTGAAGCTGCCTTTGGCTGTAGTATCTTTATATCCTTACAGCCAACGATACTACTGAACAGCTGGAATAAAACAGTTCTTGGAAGCAGGGCAACCACCAGAGACATCGGTCTGGCCAGTTGATTTGCATTTTGGAGGCTGTGATGTCTTGATCTGCATTTTGGAGGCTGTGATGTCATACCTTGAAATGCTGCTTTGCCTGGGTGCTTGTGAAAATGGTACCTAGCACATAGGATTGTGCTACAGCAACAGGAATGTTCCCAGACCTGCTTGACTTGTCCTGTAATTATGTTGTTTACACAGTAATTATATGCTTTAATCCAATTATTTCTTTAACAATTACATAGAACTTTTATATTGCTCTCCTGTAAACTTACAGTTCCATAAATATTAACATACAAGGGAAGAAAGATGAAATTACTGTTAGATTTTCATCAAAGGTTTTGGGTTCCTAAGAGTTAAATAAATAAAAAATGGCAGTGCTTCAGCAAGCATGTATCTGCCGGAAACGCTCTATGAAGAGATCTTCTCACATGGTTTTTACTGAGCTCTCTGGCACAGTTTTGCAAAGGACCAGATGTAAGTCACTGGTATAAGTCACATCACATTATCATTCATATATCAGTTCTCCAAATAGTGTTAACAGAATATAGATAACAATTAACCTACCATAATGAAAAAGTACTTGAGATATTTTGTGAGAGGGTGGAACTGAAGGAGACGAGACAGGGATGAAAACTTTCCACCCTCATAAACAAGTTTGCTCCTTTCCTCTGCTAATATATGAATAGAACATGGAAGCAAATCGCTCATCACAAGACTTCAAAGTCAATGTAAAAGTAAACGCAGCACCTCCTGAAGACTTAGCCAAGATTCTAGCAGAAATAAGAGAAGATTATGAAGCCATCATTGAAAAGAATCGTCAAAGCCTGGACAGTTGGTACAAGGAACAGGTAATGGCTGTTTTCTGCTCATTTCACAGATGTTGCTGTATGTGACTGACCAAACTCAGAAAGCTCTTCTCTTGCCTTTGCTCTCTAGAGCGCAGTGATGTCTCTGGCAGCAACCCCAAACCCAGAGCAGATACAGCACAATGAGACCGAGATCAAGGATCTCACACGTACATTACAGTCCCTGGACATCGAGCTGCAGGCACAGATGAGTAAGGTATCAACTGCAGACACCTCTGGCTGCTTACTTCATATATTCTCAGAAACAGCTGTGAACCCACTCTTCATTTAAACCCATAGTGCAGCATAACTTCACTGTAGTTATTAAAGTATCAGTGAAATTGCTGTGAAATCTGGACCACACTTGACTTTACCAGAATATGTAAAATAGATTTGAGACCATCGCCAAGAAGGGAAAACTTTGAGTCTCTCCTTAGACCAAAATAAGAGATACTATCATGGGATAGCTGACTCCATGATCTAGAAAGAAAAAATGTCCTAGAAGACAGACAGTAGTAAAATTTCATATTTGTAACCCCTATTATAACACATGAAATATATGAACTGTGAAAAATGGTGAGAAATCTTCAAAAGTGCTACTCAGTTCTTGTATGGTTCAAGCTTACATACTCATGGCTTGGAGACTTCAGAGCAATTCTGGGCAGTAAATGCAAGACAGACAAGGAGTCACCAGTTCCAGGGGCACAGCCTGTGAGCAGAACCACACAGGAGTAAATCACTCAGGTTTTGCCTCTCATTATGCACACACGACACAGCCTTATGATCCTGCTGTCTTCACAGGAATAGTCATGTAAATGTCTGAGTGTTTAAACTACCGCAGTCTTAATTTTGCAGTCTTCTCACTAGAGACCAAATCTGCTGGCATTTCTGCCTTGTGACTACCACATAAACACTAATCATGGTATTGGTATTATCTGCTCCGTCAGAAACGCATGCTGGAAGATACCTTGGCTGACACTCGGAATTACTACGCTGTTGCACTTCAAAACATGCAGCAGATCATCTCCAAATGTGAGGAAGACCTAAGCCAGGTTCGTCATGACATTAAGCAGCAAAATAATCAATACAAGGTTCTTCTTGGGATCAAAACCCGCCTGGAGAAGGAAATTTCCACCTACCGCCTGCTGCTGGAAGGGAATGCTGACGGGTAAGGCAGAGCTGCCTGGACTAGAACAGATGAGAAGAGAGTTCTCATATTTGGGTTATTTATTTGTTTGTTTGTTTATGCTTAATCAAAGCTTGTGAGTTCCAGCCTACATCAAGGGTTGGTATTTTAATGGGATGGATCATAATAAAAAGCCTGAACCACTTGGTAGACAGAGAAACCTGTATCCATGGGATTGGGATTACCTAAATTAATATCACTTTTTATTAAAGAAAAAACCAACCCTACATTCCCACAGCATGCCTGCCTCAGCAAAGGAGAAAATGCCAAGTTCAGTAAAATTCAGAGCCATTTCCTATATTTCAAACAAATTCTAGATCAAAAGAAGCCTGAAGACAAGTTTCAATTTTTTTTGGCTGGTCACAAGCACACAAATGGGCAGAGCACATTCCGATGCCTATGGGGTGGCTGCTCTCCCCATCCCTGCCGTGCCTGAAGCCTCTGCTTGCAGCAATCCTGGAGCCTCTACTGCTTATTCTCTCACCTTGTATATAGAGTATTGTCTTCTTTACCCAAAATCAGAACAAGGAAGCTTAGCAGCCTTTAGAGTCGACAGCCTCAGAGAGGCAGCAGCACGGCACCAACTACAGGGTTATTTGTCAGAAGCCAAAGGAGGATCAGGTTGAGGAACTCCTAACAAAGGCAGAACAGGGCAGCTGACCCCAGCAGAACAACAGCCAGTGTCCACAGAACTGGCTTCAGGTCAGAGTATCAGTACCTGAGACTACCCCAAGAGGAAAAATTCTTGTGGTGTAAAAACATCATTTGTTTCTCTTTTCCAAGTGGTGGGAGGTGTCCTTAGAATCAGTGAGCAGAAGGGGATGGAGAACTTCTGGAAATCAGCATAACCATTATTTTTAATCTGTTTCATTATCTTTACAGGATCGCAAGAAAATGTGATGCAAGAGCTAAAGGTAAAAGTCCCTACTTTGTTCTCTATAGACTCTCCATTATTGTTATTTCCAATCAAATTCTACTCAGAATAATGTTACCCTTCCATGACTGAGCTGTGAAAGGTTTTCAGACCAGTTGTTGTGCATGCAGGCCATATTAGAGAATAACTCCCATGACTCATGGGTCCTGTGAAGGGCTGCAGCTCAGAGCACGTTCTGCTGGGGCTGCCCATTCATGGAGTACCTTCAGACTGACCTCTGCTACCCAAACACAAGTGCAAAGTGCAGATTCAGGACTAAAGCTTTCATGGCATAGGAGGAGGCACAGAGACTCCATTTAGTGACTAAAACTGTGTTAGGGCTTGAGAGCAAACAGTAAATCTGCATGTCTGGAAACTCACATTCCAGCATGAGCATGACCTACAGACATATAGGAGAATCTGCTCTGAAGTTAGATTTGCATTGGCTGGGATGGAGCTGTGTTATTCATTTGCCCTGACCTGGACAAGACTCGGGGTGACTTTCTGGCAGTACATTTCACAAAGAGCAATTATAAGTATTGACCTAAAGGGCAACATGTAAAGATAAATCAGTTGAAGAGGTAGCTGGTAAATGACTGTAAATGAAGCTTTCCCTGCATCAGCTTCACTCAGCGTTGCTTCTTGTCTAATTCAGCTCTCTTCTTCTTTTAGAACATGCTGGGCTGACCAAACGAAAGATCCATGCAATTGTCCATGAAAGTGTGAATGGGCAGGTGGTGTCCTCCACCATCAATGAGATCCACCAGCAACCATGAAGTAGAAAGCTCTGCTGACTCCTGGCTTTCTCAGCAGCCTGAGCCCTGACAACCCTTCGCTGTATGTTGGTCTCCCTGTGTGTAAAACAGGGATCCTATTGTGAGCTCTCTCCTCACATGGTGTGCAGCACAATGATCAAAGGTGCCCTACAGAGTTAGGTAGAGCTGATATTGTAAATTTAAAGAGCTTTTAGTCATCAAAATGCCAAAGAAAAGCTATTCAGTGAAAATGACTGGCTGAGCTGGTAATATATGTATTATGCACATCTCACTGGGGCATGAATCTCCATCTGTGATTCATTTATTACTCTGCAAATTAACTATAATTTAAAGTGAATAACCTCTCAGCTTTTCTCCTGGTCTTATGTTTCTTAGCATATACCTCACTGCAGCAAATAAATTCTTTTCCATTACTTGTTCTGGTCACTGGAATTTCCTATTTTGCTTTTTCTTACACATGCACCAGCTCCAAGTGGCAGGTTACTGACTTATGTCAGGACTGCAGAAATCTCATTTGTTTAGGAGGTATAAAACTGGAAGGACACAACAAAGACAAGAGGCAACACAAGGTACACGTGACATTTGCATAAGCAAAATCATTAGACAACATTTCAATGTCACCATTTAAAACAGCATTATTAGTAGCATTATTGTAAAGTACACTCACTTTACTGCAGCAGTCACCTCAGAAACACTTCTTTGTTCTTCAGCTTTAGAGAAATTTTTTGCAACTGCCTTTACACCCCTTCCCTCAAAGAACACAAACACTTTTCCAGATGCTCTCATTCTTTCTCAGTGACACGTTTCATTCAAAAAGCCATTTCAGTTACTTGCTTTCACATTAATGTTCCCTGGGTTTGGTGATAGGCTCGGTGGTCAGGACAGACTGGTGCATGCAGCGTGTGCTATGGGCAAGGGAGAGGCCCAAATGCTTAAGCCAACTGCAAGCTTCTTCCCCTTTCTCCCATCAGCCCAAGCACTTCCCAGCAGGAGACCCTCATAGCAACAGAACTCCCAGTGATACACAAAGCCACAAGCTGAGCAAGAAAAAGAGGACTATTATTAGGCCTGTTAGAGGAAGACCATAAAGCAGAACAGAGACAAAATGGAGCACAGTGAATGTCTGTACAGATTTGCATTCCAAAGTCAAGGTCTGCATATAAACCGGCGTGTTCAGGGCACTCATGAGCAAAACTGTCATTGTGCTCTTTCATACCCACTCCTAAGGCGCTCCCAGACAGTATTCCCGCTCCCAGCTCTCCTTTGAAACAAGGCTTACAAAAGAAAGTGAAAATTTCAAAGAAAATGCAGATTTATTACAAACAAAGTCCATCTCTGTGATACAATGTTTTCCTACTGGCATGTTAGGACCAGCTCAGGACTCCCTTTTGCTTCCCCCACCACCACCTCTCCACCCTTGTTGCACAAAGAGATCCCAAAAGCATTGAATGGATTACCTAATGGTTTCTTTAAATTGGGTAAAACTTGTAGTACAGGATTAGTAACTCTTGGCTAATTAACAATGTCCTTCCTTATGGCTTACCAGATTCAACAAGCCAGACATGGTGTTTGCAGCATCTGGACAAAATGTGCCCAGGATTTCCTTGACCAGTTTTCTCTGTTATTTAAAGCCATATTCCTTTACCACATTTACAGAACATAACCCCATTGCTGTGATACAACTAATTATTATTATTTCCAAATCAAAAGGAAGTATCTCTGCTTTGTGCTAGGTTCTGCTTGTGCTAAATTACAAGAAAAGAAGGAAAAACAAAAAATTGACATGCTTTACAGAACACACCCGTCCTTCGTTTACATTCCTGAGCAATGCATTGCCTTTGCTCATGCCTCAGTGTCCCCTCCCACAGTGGTAGAGATGCTGCACACTCCGGTGTTAGGCCTGGCTACGCTCCCAATGACACTGGCCAAGCTGTAGCAGAATTCCCCTTCCGCACCACTTCCCTGATGGCTTTAACCTTCTCTCACCCCTGTACCGGTGCATTCTGTAATGGTCAGACCAGCACAGCTCACACTGACCTCACAGTTTGTTCTGTTTACAAACATCAGTACAGGGCCATAGCTCTTAACACATGAAGTAAACCAGGCAGTCCTTAGACATACAAACACTAGTTATGCCACATTCTGGTTTCTAAATAAAAGCAGTATTCCACGGCAAAAGTGGGTTATTTCTTGAGGATTTTCCATGGCTTTAGAATACTCTGTAGAACTGCGGATTTCCTTTCTGTTCCAGTTTATGATGCCACGTCCCCAGTCATATATGGTCCCATATCTAGTGGTTATTCATTATTTCTGACCCTGTGTTCTGGCAGATAAGCTATGCTTTTCTAAATGTATTAGGGTATGTCTGCACCCTACATAATAACTAATGATACTTATGTTTACCACTTGCATGCACTGGTACCATTCCATTCTCATAACATGCTGAGAGATGAAGTTAGGGAGATACTAAAGGGGGGTAATATTATCATTCCCAGTTTATTGCTTGAGAAACTGGAAAAGAGATAACACAAGTTGCTCAAGGCTGCAGAGAAAGTCACTGATAGTGACTAAATGAGACTTCATCACTTCACAGTTTCTACTTACCCAGCTATTAGATAATACAACTTCCCCAAGAGTCATTCTCTAGTTACTGCAACATTTTCTGTACCTGATGGCACAGAAGAGAGAACCTGATGGATTTATTTCCAGCGCGTACTGCTGGGCAAGATGCTGCACACTGATGATGCTCTTCAATGCACATGTACCAATAGCCCTACTCATCAGTTCATACAGAGCACTGGGCCTGGGTGCCTTTGGTGATGTACTGTTTGTGAAACTTTAAAAATGAAATGGCATACGTGCTACTTTCTCTTAGTCTCAGATCAGTGTCTTGAAGAAAAGGAAACCTTAAGGAGTGTGATTCTGTATTGCTTGAAAAATAGTTTTATTAATTCTTTGTATTAAACTGATTATACTCCAGTAGCTGGGATTTATTCTACTTCAGTATTAAGTAGACACAGAAGTGCTGTTTCAACATCAAAGCAGTGACTGACCCAGGCCTAAAGAAACTGCAGTTCTAAAAGTCTGAAGTATCACACAAAAAAACCCACTCAAGGTGAATGTACACCATTTCCCTTAAATGGACTAGGATAACAAAAAAATATCAAGAGAAGAGAATGTCCTTTCTAAGCCTAAAGGAATGATGTAACAATACTCCTGCAAACTAACAAGCCACAGGAGCTCACAGCCTATAAAAGGAGGCTGAAACCATCCACATTCACAAATCACTGCTTGTAGTTTCACCTGCCATTTAAGGAAGTCCTGCACTAAATAATCCTCCAAGGTGATTTATAACAGACTTGACTGCACTCCAGGACATGTATGAGTCAGAGCTCATTTCACTTGTAGAAATGGTAAAACTTATTAAGGTATATTACAATATGCAGCTTTGGTAAGTGAATTGTTGATCCCCTGGAAGAAGTCTGCAATGAGGTAATGCCACAGTGGTTTGTGCTATTAATCACACATTCCTTCTGGTGATGTGGCCACACATTGGCAGGTTTCTTTCTTATTTATGAACAAGACATTTCTGTAGAACGCAAAATTTCTGCTTTCTGCTGCCTTGTTAATCCAGGTGCAGAGTTAATGAAGTCATTTCAGAAAGAAAAGAAAAGAAAATCCAGCATTTATAGCACTGCTAAAACCACTGTTCACATGCTATTATTGAAGGAGAGAGAATAGGTAGAAGAGCCGGTAAAATATTTCACAATGTCCACACCCTGACCTATAAAGGTTTCTACAGTTTTGCTGGGAGATGCCTGGTCCTGTGGATGAATCATTTAGAAAAGAGAAGGATCTACAAACAGGGAAGCAAGGGAAGAATAAGGCTTGAGAGGTCTGCACCCCCCATCCTCCCCACGTCCAGAATTATACACCAAAAGCATCTTAACTATTGACTGTACTCGTACTTCTGGCTCTATGAAATGACACGTGAATTTTCAGTATGCATTGCTTCCTCAGAATTCCTTCCTCAGTGCATTTTTTCATTCCTTTTCAATGTGGATTCTTGAGGTACTTTTAACTGTATGACCACAGTGAAATGAGCCTCTTAAGCCACACATCCAGGGGCTGGCATAAAAAAATGTTTGTCCAGATATCGTATTAAACAGAAGCATCAACATCTTACAGTCTGCTGCCCCTGTGACAGCAGCTCATAGCACTAGACATGACCTAATGGTGAAGCAGGTGCATGGCTGCTCCTTCTGGACATATTAATTTGCCTTTTGAAAGTTTGAATATGCATCAGAAGCTTAAAGGCATAAAATCATAACATCAGCTGTGGCAAAGGCACTTTCAATAACTATCTAGACTTCAGGGGCAATTGGTTTTTGCTTTCCAACATCCTAAGGACAAGTCAAAAGGACATTTGATAGGCTGTTATTAGGCCTTATAGAAAGCAATGAAAATGAGGAATATCATTTGAGAAACATGTATTCGAATTGAGAGGAATAATTCTTTGGAGCAGGCATGGAAAAGAAGGAGGAACAAACCAGCTGCAGTGGCTAACAACTCTACAGTGCTTTTGTGGAGCAGACACTCATAGTCTGCTGCTCTTAGAGACTAAGTCCCTGCACCGGCTCAGCCCTGCAGCCCTGCGGCATGCTCACAGGACATTAAAGCATGAAATGCATAAAACAAACACACTGGAAGCAATTCAGCTACCAAGACATTCTGTGAGTTTACACGTTCCACTGGAAATAACACTGCTGCTACGCAGGAAAAAAAAAAGACATAAAAACAACCCCAAAGAAACCTTTTCTTTCATGTCTAGAGTTTACTGCTCACTAAAAATTAAGATACTCAAGCATTAGTCATAAAGGAAGGGGCATAATTCAAAGGGATAATGCACATACCCGTCCTTAGAAATTCAGCTTTCAAGATTTAGACAGCTGTATAGTACTTGTTGCCATTGCTTACAAGCTCACTGCCATACACAAGGCTAAACTCCCGTAATTACAGCTCGTGGCTGGGAAGAGAAATATTACTTCAAACATTTGGCCACAAGAGTTGTGCAAAATATTTTTCTCCTGGATACAGGAGCAGCAAAGTGGGCAATATGTGAGATTCGGTTATGCAGCCTGCGACGTTCATTAACCGCGCTCCCGCTCCTCCACGGAGCCTCCCGCGGCAGCAAGTACCACGCAGATGCGAACGCGGAACTCTTCCAGAAGGCGTGTGCTGGCCTCTAGTGACAACCAGGCGGATACACAGCAGGCTCCGGCCTCGAGGCAGGCGCTGCGGTGGAGCCTCTCCTGTGGGTGGTACCTGTGCCCCCTGCGAGGCTCCTGAGACAGGGTCTAACTGGAAATCTGCTCAAGTATTCCTGTAATGGCCATTCCCGAAAGCGCACAACCTTCTCAAGGGCAGTACTGAGGTGGATTCTCAGCCTGTTTTCATTCTTGTCCTGTTGTTGTTTGGATACCTGATACACAGATCCTGAACCTGGGCCAGTATTTTTGCCCAGGCAAAAACTCCTGACAATTTTACCTTGCAAATATACCCTTGAAAACTAAAGCAGAACCCAGTTCGGGGGTTCTGACATGACCCAAGTCAGATCCCTAACACACAAGGTTTGGGTTTTATAAAAGCTAGCAAAAAGAAAATGGACACAAAGGTGAACACAGGCAGGACAGTGCATGAGTGTGTGTGACTGTCTCCCCTGCTGCGCTATCTCTGTGTGCATATATTTGCACAGGGCCGTGAAAATCCTATTTGCTTACTGAACCACATAAATAGGTAATATTTTCTCACGCATACACAACTATTCCAACATTACAGAACTGAGAAAAGCAGGAAGCTGAAATGTTCTGCAGCTTGCTGGCTTTCTCATTCCACTGAGCCCTCCGTTGCACATAACTTTTACAAGGGGAAAAGATCTGCCTGGCAGTCTGTGACACTGTATTAGAGCTGATACTAATGATCCTTTTAGGGGAGAAAAAGAGAAGGTTCATTTGTATGGCCCGGAGCTCTTGCTGCTGGCACTGAAACATGATCCTGCTAGAGGAGAGCGGCCGGGACAGGAAAGGCAGCTCCTTACTTTATTTTCAGCCTGTGGCTGGGGAAGGATGTAACCAACCCATGTCTTATGCACCACTCCGAGATCTGGAACACCTTCAAGTATCATGCTGTTTGATTTTAAGTTTGCTTTCAGGACTGAGGATTGTCCTAAGGACTTTTTTTTTTCACTCATTTTGAAAAATAGTAATTTTAAATCATATCGACATGAAAACTTCAGTCAGATTTTCTTGCACTTTCTTTCTTGCATTTTCTTTAACTTCTCACAAGTAAGTTAAGAAGAGGAGGGGAATTTTTCAGGCACAGAAATATTAAATACTGAAATATAGCTGGAATGTTGAACAAGGAATTCCTCTTCCTTGACTAGACACTGTACAGTGGAAGTCTTTCAGGACTGTATTGTTGGAGATCTCTCAGATTCAAATTCTTATCACACAAAATCTAAACTGAGATCAGCAACACAGTTATAGGTGTTATTATATATATCGGTTTTATATATATATGTAGGTTATATATAGGTTATATGGTGCCATTTAAGCGGGCACCAGGTTTCCCTCCTGGGCTGGATCATCACTAAAAACTGAACTAAAAGACTTCTCTTTATTTAAAACCTTCAGTCAGGAAAAAGAAAAGCAAAGTTTCACCTAAAGGCAGCCCAAATGCAGAACCAAAGCCGGGTGTGTCTTTTTACCTTGAGCTCTCAAGTCTGGTTACCCATGACTGGTTAGTGAAGGTGAGTAATACTAAACGGCATGCACACGTTATCATAGCCCTGCAAGACTTATTTTTGCTGCTCTCCAAGACACATTAAACTTATGTCTCACAGGTGATATTTCTTCATGAAATCAAACAACTGACTACTGTTGCCACGAATGTTTTATTATCAGTACACACAAACCATTCGCCAAGCACGTCACTGACGGGAAGTGTTACACATGATCAGGGACTGTCATCTGCAGAGCATTCACAACCCAGTTTTGAGTTGGAAACTGCACTGCTGAACTAAAGCACCAGCAAAGGGTTAACGGCACTTCTTCAGCGCTGACCAAAACTGCAGACACCAGACGTTTTCAGATTGCTCAACACTGATTTGAATAACTTACTGTTACAACCAGTATAATTTAATAACAGGAAGGCAGCCCATATTGTAGATAATACTTGGGCCTAGTCCATCCTCCAATGGAGCTGGTGGCTGCTCTCAAGGATGGAGCTGTGAGGAGCCACTTGCCCTCAGCCCATCTGCAACTTGCCTTGCTCCCAGCTACTGGCGTAGGTACAGCCCCTGGTGTGCACTCCTACAGTCACCAGTGATTCATACAACCCGTCACGATATTCCATGAAAAAAACTATTGAAATAAAACAAACCAAACCAGGAACAAAGCCCACCTCAGGTGTGAATGATGCCTATCCTGGCCTTACTAATATTCTTACAAATATTCTGGCTTATATTTTAGAACAGATGCATCCGCAAAATGCTAAGTCCAGAGAAATTGTCACTTAACAATTTGGAGAACACTAAGAAAATTCAGCCCAATAACCTGGGCGTCTGTACAACATGACTGAGCCGTGTTTCCAGTTGCATTCACCTGGAACACTTTTGCTTAATAGTCAGGAGAATTCTGGAAGGAAAATAATTGTTGAAGGTTCAGCTTGGCCTAAAGTACCAGATCCAGAACACAAGGCAAAACACCTGCTCTAATCCTGGTTCCATTTCAATTCAGATCACTGTATTGCTGAAATTAGAAGAAAGTTTAGGAATGTTTAAGTATCAGTGAATTTTATTTCTCTATCAATCTAAAATGTATTTTTATGCTAGTCTTACATTTCTAAACAGTATCCACCTTCTGTATATTTCAAGCATCTGCATTAATGTGCCAACACATGCAGATGGCTTTTGCTATTCAAACTACACAGCTGCTTCTCCATACGGAGCTGGGATAGTTGTGAATACACAGGTTAGGAATTTGACCCACACACAAAAGCCAATCTCGACCTGTTTGCATTTCTAGGCAAACATGAAAGTTGATAACCTTTGCTATTTGCTCAATAAAACAAAAAAAAATTGAATTTTCAAACTGAATTCTTAGGAAAAATACCATCCAGGTAACATGGAATGTAATTTTACTAACTACTACAAAGACAAAGAAGAATGTTTACTCTACCATGAAACACAGCCAGAGATGTAGGCAGTGAAATACAGAGCCAAGAGATGCAACTGTAGCAAGATCTCTTGCTGTATTCCTCTTGAAGCTCTAGAGTTGTAAACTCTGCCCTACTAACATGATCAATTCTTACTCATCCTGAGTACTTTTAATGAACCAAAGATTGAGTTTCTATAGTGACAGGCCAAATGATATGACTAGTGTACTTTGGTTTCAACTGTCATAAATGTTTTTCATTATCAGTTACACCCAAAGAAGTTCAAGGTCCACAGACAATCCACAGCATCCTCCTGCAGTAAAGTCCTGCCCTGAACGCTAATCACTTTGGCCTGGCAGATGCCTGTTCTCAGAAGAACCAAGTACAACAGCTTCACTCTTTGCCTTAATATCCTGGGTAAGGTGTTCTCAGAAACGTGGGGATGCTTCCAGTATACAGTTTAATGTCTCCAAAGCTTAGTATCTCACCCATTTCTTTGCCCCAGGTTGAATAGCAGCTGTGCTCACCTGTACAAGCAATAACGTGTTCATTGTTGTACCTGACATTAACAATACACTAAAGTACTGGCAGTGCAATGGAAACTTGTTCTGCTCTAACTTGGGCTTCCAGGAGGGCTGGATGGTCATTATGCTGGAAGCTTGATCTCAATGCCTCCTATCACTCTCTGGCCCTTAGTGGCTCATATGTGAACTAAAGTGGGCAGTGAAGATTTTAAATACTCCTGTTCCTATTACTTTATTTATAGACAAAGCAATAATCTTTCTGCTTAATTTCAACTGTATTGAAAGCCAGAGTTCATCTGGGGGCAGTTTTTGACACTAAATGAATGCATATTCAATGCAAGCCAACTACCGCATTCACTTTCCAATTACAGTTTGAATAGTGGTTTCTGCCTGCTAGAAAATGAATTAAAGTGGAAAGTACAGATGCCTCCATTCTAATTATTTATACACTGTCCTAGGCTATCCTGAGGCCCAAACTGTTTCTTACTCAACAGAAATATATTCTTAATTGCACATATAAATATTTTAAGTCTCTTGTCACATATAGTCAACTCTCATTTTAATTTCATACATTGCAGATGGGTGTAAGAATCTGCTTGTTTGTTCAAAAGGACTATAGAGGGTATGGCTGCAGGTACACTGCTATAAAATATTCAACAGTTTATTTGTGCTTTATCTTTTATTCCAAATGATAACAAAGCAAGCCAAACTACCTGGGGAGCTCTTCCCAAACACAGAGGAACAGCTGAAAACCCGATACTTCATATGGAGTGTGGGGGCAATACACTGTGTGCTGCTTGTGCTGACACCGGTTGAATTGTGTGTCAACAGAGGTGGGGTTTATAACTGTTGTGCTTCCTCTTTGAAACACAGTATAAAGGTTTACAGAGCACACACAGCTCTTCACTGAAGCTGCTCTCTGTGCGAACTGAGCTGTTCCGGTTTAGAAGACGAAGAACCCAAATGGCATTCTCTAGCAGAAGCTCCCAGTGGGGTACAAGCACCCGCTTTCACCCCCCAGCACCCAGCATCAGTGGGCTGACCTCCCGGCAAACAACCATCCAAAGGATTCAGGCACCCAGTGTCTATGGGGGGGCTGGCGGCTACGGCACCCGCATAGCCAGCAGCACCAGTTATGGGCAAGGCTTCGGGGGCAACTTCCACCTGAATATTGGTGACAATGATGTGCTGCTCACTGGCAATGAGAAATCAACAATGCAAAACCTAAATGACCGTTTGGCTTCATACCTGGAAAAGGTGCGCTCGCTAGAAAGGGCAAACTCCCAGATTGAAAAGCAGATCAAGGAGTGGTATGAGAAGAACACCACAGATGTAAGGCATGACTACAGCTCATACTTCAAAACCATTGAAGAGCTCCAGAATAAGGTAAGATATCACACAGCCATCTCTAAATCCATGAATTGCAACTGTTAGGGAGATAAATAATAATCTACTGTAGAGAATGTACGTTGCCAAACTGCAGCTCTCTCAACTATGAAAAACAAATGCTTTACTTTGCTCAGATACAAATTAGTATCAGATTTTACATAATGTAAAATATCAGATACATGCCTGCAGACGTGAGCAATCTCATACAGGAAAAATGTTTGAATTGAAATGAAGTAATTCTATTTGCCTTATGAGATTTACATATTTAAATACAGTTTAGCATCCATCAATTCCAAAGTGGGTTTGTTTTAGAAAAGAATGCCAAAGGCTCAGAAAAAAAGGAGAGCTCACTACTTGAAATAGTGAATTCCTGCTATAAACAATAAAATATCCCCACAGAAGTCAGCTGACAGATTTGTCAAACTATGTTTCTAATGAACTTCCTTAAACCTTCTCCTTGCACCTTTCACCAGTTCCTTCTCCTATCTTTTAAAGGCAGATTCCTTCCAAAAACCAGTTCATCCCAACCATTCTATATACTTATTCATGACAGGATAATTTGTCTTTTAGAGAACCCTAATTCTTTCTATGCACTTCAGAGGGAACTCAGCTTAAACCTAGAATACTAACAGACAGCTAAAGTTAAGCGAGATGAAGCACAAATGCTGTATTTATTTCCAGAAATGGATCAAGTGTGCATTTATGTGCAAAGATTCATCACTTTTCAACCCTCCCTTTTCAGATTGGTGCTGCACAATTGGAAAATGCAAGGCTTGTTCTGGAGATTGACAATGCCAAACTGGCTGCTGATGATTTTAGACTGAAGTAAGTTCCATGATCATTTCATAAATTCTTTCATGCTTCTCTTATTCATGAAAAAGAAAAAAATTACAGTGAAGGGTGCAGTAGCTACTGACTCATTTACACCAACAGCTGCATTTTCATGCTGACAAAACAAGCCTTATTTTACAGGTATGAGAATGAACTCCTGCTCAGGCAAAGCGTCGAGAGCGACATTAATGGACTGCTACGAGTCCGTGATGACTTGACTTTGACAACATCTGACTTGGAGTCCCAGATTGAAAGGATGAATGAAGAACTGATTTTCCTTAAGAAGAACCATGAGGAGGTGAGAGCAGCTGAATACTGTCAGGGAGACATCTGTTCTAAGTACATAAATAAGGTCACACTCACTAGGAACAGGAAATCTTCCCAGTTAATCTGAAAGAATATTACACTTATGGTGGGATTCAGCTTCAGATTAGCACATCAAAATGCAGGCACCTATTCAAGTATTATCTCTGTGCATGGACCTATGGCTCTATTATAATCAGCTTCCAAAATTCAGGAAAGTTCCCTGTGGCCGATGCTAATACAACCCTCCTTGCTGCAGGACGTTGACAGACTGCGCAAACATGTGGGGGGCTCAGTTAACGTAGAGGTGGATGCTGCTCCAGGCATGGATCTTGCCACCATGATGGAAAATATGAGAAAGCAATATGAAGAAATGGCAGAAAAGAACCGTCAAGAAGCCAAAGAACAGTTTGAAAAGCAGGTAAGGTTGATTTCTTAAACATCAGCAAGAGCCCCAGCCATGTCTAGGTGTGGTTTGCAGTCCCTCTGGTTTTACATTTCAGACAGAAGAACTGAACCAGGAAGTAGCAATCAATGTTGAACAGCTGCAAGCCCAGAAAAGAGAGGTCACCAACCGGAGACAGATCTTCCAGGGGCTGGAGCTGGAATTACAGTCCCAGCTTAACATGGTAAACAACAGAGTGTACTTGAAATAAGTGCTGTGTTTAGTAGACAGTTACACGGGTAAATATAGAAACCAAGAGGCTTTTCAATCCAAATGTTATTTTAAACACAAAAATGCATCCTCTTGAATAATACATCTCTGTTCTCTTCCTTGGCTGTAGAAAAAGGCTTTAGAAGACACTCTGGCTGAAACTGAATCCCGTTACAGTTATCAGCTAGCCCAAATACAGGAAACAGTTGCCAATTTAGAGGCCCAACTGAGGCAGCTCCGAGCTGACATGGAGGGGCAGAATAATGAGTACAGCGTATTGCTGGACATCAAGACTCGCTTGGAAATGGAGATTGCCACGTACCGCCGGCTGCTGGAAGGAGAGGACATCGGGTGAGGAAACACTCCCACTTTGCTTATCACTTTAGGTTCATGTGACAGCAAAGAACGTTGCAAACACTGTCTGTAGTCCTGGACAGTGGAAGTGTGAATCCTGCCAGGATTCTGCCTGTTCAGCTGTTCTGACCATATCTGCATGAGCTGAACTCACAAGCACAGCAGAAACAGGCCTGCACATTAATTTCACTTATAGCTTATACTTAAATTTAGCAAGTTTAACAGAGAAAAATCATTTAAACACCCAGTTAAATGTCTTAATAAAACGACATTACCTGTCCTGATCAAACACACAGGACATGTACAAGGAGGTTTCTGCAGTACATTAGGTGCCATCTATTTATGTTCTTTAATTTATTATTTGAACAGACATTTCCAAGTGGATGTATCTACAGCAGAGGTTGAGAAAGGTACGTTATACCAACTTCCTTATCTTTTAATGGCTGCCTGTTGAAATGTGATGGTATTAAGTATCCTGATATAAAACAAGACAGTTTCAGAGCAAATAATCAATCAGTAGAATCCTACATTATGAGCAGATAAACTACAGAGATTATAGAAATCCAGGTTAACAGCAAACATATCCATTCCAAGGTAAGGCAATTCCTATAGATTTTAGGCCTACAGCTCTATGCTAAACAGAAGCAAAACTATCAAGAGGGATAGAGAGATATTCAACAGTGCCCACTATAGTATTTTGGGTTACACAGAGGATGCTCAAAGGAACAGCATTCATGCTGTATGCACCTCAAAAGCTGACTTCACAGCAGCTGCGCACTGAAAAGGTGCCTTTATCTATTTTTTCACTGCTGGGATTACTACAGCAATGTTATCTGTCAATGGAGATCGCATTGAATTAATTCTCTGTTCAAATTCATTTACCAGAATCAAGCAAAATTAAGAAGATCAAGACAATTGTGGAAGAGGTGGTTGATGGCAAGGTTGTCTCCTCTCAGGTCAAGGAGATTGAAGAGAAAATGTAAATGGCACCAGCAGAGAAGAGATGGCCTTGGAACTTCCCGGAGCTGATGTCAAAACTGTAAGACAGACCTTTATAACGAATCCAATCTAATTCTCCCTAAAAACCAGAAGGGTTGAAAAGCCAAACTATCAAATCTCAATCTTTTTTCTCTGTATGTGTGTGTGCGTTAATAAAAATTAGTAAGTTACACAGTGCAAGATTTTGGGTTTACTTACATAGTGACTAAATACCTTGATAAAAACAAATCAGCATGTTCTCAATGTGTAGCTGTTTCTAAGAAAGAGAAAAACTGAGGTATTAGGCTTTTAGTTACATTTAAAAAGCTGCTCAGTAAAAACTAGAAAGTCAAATGCCTTCTAGCAGGGGTTTACCAGAGCTTTTCAAACCATCTAAATGGACTTCAGAAAAATGCCAAGACAACTCTCACTGTTGGAGCTTCCAATCACCGAAGTCGATGAAAGCCATGAGATACAGCCATGGGACAGAATCTACTGCTGTGCTCAGCAAACTGGAGGCTGTCACAGGCTCAGCTCAAAGCACGAGGAGAACTTTGCCGCTGTGCTTTCACACAGTTCACTTCATCAGCCGGTGCCTTGAGTTTTCTCACACTTTCAACATATTGATAAACGAGAAGTTTTTAGAAGAGAGCTGCTATTTCTGAAAGCCTGATGGACACCCCCTCAAAACAAAAGACATTTACCAGACAGAGATGATATGCTCTCTAAGGTGTTAGTTTAATTGCAACCCAAAGTTTAGCAATCTGTTTTTTCTCATGTATCAGCACATGCAGATTTGTTTTTAAAAATGCATTCGAATGTTGATTCAGTGCACCCTTCCTGTGCTTGAACTACCATTCAAATGTAATGCAGCTTCACTCCAGTAAAAACTGACTTTAAAATAACCGCAAAGTGTCAATTTGCATTTCTTAATACATTAAAATGAATAAAGAAATTGAAGAAGCCTATTTATTGTTTTTCACTCTCTGTGAATGTTCATATCCCCAGGGGCTAGAGCAAGCAGAGGTATTTTACCAATAAGACTTTATTTTGCCTTCCAGTTCAGCAGTGAAAGGACCTCGGTTCACCAACCCGGTTCAACCCTCCCAGCACACCTGCATGTCCCCTGTCCTGTGCAGGCAGGTCCCTGATGCCTCACCCAGCTCCACACTCCAAGGACTCCACTCTTTCCTCTTGACAACATAAACACAAAAACCTCTTTCCTTTGAAATCTCACCTGCCCAGTGTGTTATTTACTGTACAGAAACACCTGCCAGAGGAAATAATGCTTTGCTTTCACTCTCATGAGTCACTGATACCGGGCTATCAATTTACTTCTACATAAATGCTTTACTTAAATCTTTGATCTACTGCTCATAATGCATTTCTGCCCAAAAAACCACCCGTGCTCTGGATGGGGATGAACTGAAATGAAAACACTTCAGTTGACAAATGCATTGATATAATTAAGCCAGGACAATGAAAAAGCAATTCTCTGTTTACCAAAATAACTTCAAACAAAAGGTATATTGGTTCTGAAGGGTCTCCATGCCTAAACCTTCACCCAAAGAGTTGTATTTGAGCCTTAGATTTATATAATAAAAAGCACAAAATACAGAAATAATTTGTCTGAGTTTGGGATCACAACAAACTATTCAGAAGGAACAATGGGAAGTTCCCAGCTCAGAAGTGTGAACTGTCGGTACAGGCTCTGCATATTACACAGAGACATTTCCATGATGAAAGGTTTAGTACAGAAAACACAAATTAACTTGGGTATAATGGAGTCTATTTTTGTTTTCATATTAATGATCAACCTGCAGACCACATGCCTTATCACACACTTCTCATCACTTTTCTTCCTTCTTATCAAACATTCAGGGAGCACCAATGTGGCAGAGATTCATGCTGGAAACGTATTATGACTAGAAAAGCATTTCTGACATTCACACTGGCAAGAATGATACGAAAGGGATCACACCACTGGCTTAAGCTTACTCCTAGAATAATAGCCCCAAACCAAGAAAGTAATGAATATGTAATGCCAAAAACATTACTTAGGAAGGCTTTAAATGTGAAAATTTTACCCTTCATTGCACATGGCAAAACATGATCATGATATCTTTGCTCTCCTCCACCCATTTCCCCTCACACAGCAAACACCTGGAGGGCACCAGACTTCCACTCCCATTGGCAATTTAGATTGTCACGTATCATTTAGCTTGGTCAGGACACATTAAACTGACTTCCCCTCCAAGCGAGGGGGGGAGAGAGAAAGAATTCAAGCTCTTTCGAAAAGGCGGGGACTACTCCTGAAACACCCACTGCTTTCCTATATAAAGGTCCAAGTGTTCTCCAACGTGCCTTCCTCCACACTCTGTGCTTCACCCAGCAGAGCAGAGCACCTCAAGCACCATGGCCCTTTCTGTTCGCACAAGCGGCGCATCCCGGCAATTTTCTTCTTGGAGCGGACTTGGCGGGGGATCTCTGCGAATGTCTGGTTCTAGTGGTGGAGCAGGCTTTGGTGGCAGTGGACTTGGGTTTGGTGGTGGAGTCGCTGGAGGCTTTGGTGCTGCTTCTATGCTTGGCTCAGGCTCTGGCTTCAGTGGGAGCTTTGCGAGTAGCTCAGGTGGAGGCTTTGGGAACAGCTTAAGCAGCGGCTTTGGTGGAGGCTTTGGTAGTGGTTTAGGTGGTAGCTATGGCAGTGGCTTAGGCAGTGCTTTTGGTGGGGGGTTAGGAAGTGGTTTTGTTAGTGGCTCAGGATCTGGTTTTGGAGGGGGGTTTGGTGGTGCTGGTGCTGGGGATGGTGGCCTTCTTTCTGGCTCAAAAAAAGAAACGATGCAGAACCTCAATGATCGCCTGGCTGCTTATCTGGACAAAGTACGATCTCTGGAGGAAGCCAATACTGAGTTGGAGCACAAAATCCGCGAGTGGTATGAGAAAAGTGGCCCTGGCACTGGTATCCCTGGATCTGGCAATGACTACAGCAAATATCATCCTATCATTGAAGATCTCCGAAACAAGGTAGCAAAGCCATGTACTTAACGTACCTTTACATTTGTAATTCAACTAATAATAGTTTGGATAGACGTAACAAATTCCTTTCAGAAACCAAGAGGAAATTTATTCTACAGTGCCAACATTTGTAATCATCTCTGTCACAATGCAGGGGTATTGTGCAGGAGAAGGCAGTGACGAAATCCAGGTCTACAAACTCTTGTAGATCCCAAAGTCTAAATGTGTGTTTAGGATGGAAGTTGTGTAAAGAGCTATACTGAGCTGCAAAGCCACTGGGCTAGAGAAGCATTCCCTGAACATTCTTTGTATTCCAGATCATTAATGCAACTATTGACAATGCAAGAATCATTCTGAGGGTCGATAATGCCAGACTGGCTGCTGACGATTTCAGACTCAAGTAAGTATGCCTTAATACTACAAAAGCTTACTAATATTTTAAGGAAATCATTATTTTGTACTTAAAAATCTTTTTTCCTTGTAGAGTACTTTCACATCACTCTTAAACAATATTGTAATAATTATGTGTATTGAGATTTCATATTAAAAGCTATGGAAATGAACAGCAATACTTTGCATCTGACCTCATTAACCACATAAGAAGTCATATTTAATTGCTGTGCTTCCAGGTATGAAAACGAGCTAGCTCTTCGCCAGAGCGTGGAAGCCGACATCAATGGTCTGCGCAGAGTCCTTGATGAGCTGACCTTGACAAGAGCCGATCTGGAGATGCAAATTGAAAGCCTGAATGAAGAACTGGCTTATCTCAAGAAGAACCATGAAGAGGTACTTTCTTTTTCTTTGTGAATTGTAACAAGCGAGATGGAATTGTGAAATAGCAAATTATTCACTTATTTATGCCAGTGGGAATACCCTGGTTTCATTATTTGTTTTGTTTGCTGCTCTTTTGATGTTACCTAAGACAAAGAGTGCAAGAAATATGCACACAACTTTCAGTATCTTGTTGAAACAGAATTATATCACATATATCTCTTTACATATATTTTTGGCAGAACTATTATTTTAGTAACATAAACTTTTTGTTATTTTCAATCTCTCCAGGAGCTCCAGGGCATCCAAAGCAGTGCATTTGGCCAAGTCAGTGTTGAAATGGATGCTGCTCCAGGAACTGACCTAACCAAGCTTTTGAATGACATGAGGGGACAGTATGAAGTCATTGCGGAGCAAAATCGTAAAGAGGCTGAAGCATGGTTCAATGAAAAAGTAACCACCAGAGACAGCAAATCCAGTGAAATGCATGTCCAAATGAGCTAAAGATTTGAAACAGTAAAATTACACTGTTCTTCCTTGTCATTTCAGAGCGGGGAACTGAAAAGGGAAATCTCCACCAACACTGAGCAGCTCCAGTCAGGAAAGAGTGAGATCACAGATCTAAAACGGACTCTCCAGAGCTTGGAAATTGAATTACAATCTCAGCTTGCCATGGTATGTTCTAAGGAAGCTGCAAGCTAGACAGAATACATGTTCCACCTTCAAAGGTGTTAGATCTTGCACTCCTCTATAGGATTTAAGATTTGTTTTATTTCCTATTAAAGCCTGCATTCTTTTAGTTCCTAAATAGCAGTAGTACCTGTCATTGGACTGCAAGTAGCATACTATAAAGCAGAAGTACTTTTATGTTCATATTCAGTGAAACAGCAAAGGCCAGTTTTCAAATTGATATTTCAAGGAAAAAAAAAAGACACTGAAATCTCTAAGTAATAAGGCTGTGCTGCTCCCACTAAACTACTGCACTTGCTTTTGTCTTTGTAAAGAATGTTTTCCTCAACGATTATTTAATATCCTCCTACACAGAAAAAATCCCTTGAAGACACTTTAGCAGAAACAGAAGGAGGTTACTGTGCCCAGCTGTCACAAATGCAGCTTCAGATTGGGAACCTGGAGTCTCAGCTGTTCCAGGTCCGGGCTGACATGGAACGCCAGAACGCAGAGTATCAACAACTCCTGGACATCAAGAGTCGCCTGGAAATGGAGATTGAAACCTATCGCCGCTTGCTGGATGGCGAGTTTGTGTAAGTAACTCCTTTACATTAAATCATAGAAACATAGAATAGTTTGGGTTGGAAGAGACCTTCAAAGGTCATCTAGCCCAGCTCCTTAGCAGATGCCATTCATCCATTATATTTCCTGTAGCAATATCCTTTCAGGACAAAAAAGGTAAACCCACTGGGCACATTCACCAAAAGACAGTAAAGCACATCCACTGCTTCTGAAATGACACAGATGCCTTCTGACTTGGGAGAATGAACCATTCTGCTCAGTATTTGAAATAACCTACCAGTGCCAACATGAAAACCTCTCCTGACCTGACAAACATCCTGCAGCATTGTGTGTCTCTGTTTCATTTTCAGGAGCTCAGGACAGGGAGTTACATTTGAAAGCTCATCCTTGACAGGATGCAAATCTCAAACCCAATCACTGGATTCTTCTCAAGGTAGGCAGAACTTGATTAAATTAAACTGTTTCTAAAGTCAGTCAAATAAATGAAATAATACATGCTTTAACTACATCAGAGAGTTTGTGGTAACAAGAAGCCACGTTGAAAGGAAAAGGCTGTAACTGTTCATGTAAGTGTGCTGCTCTGGTTTAGCATCTTTCACACTTTGAGAAATATTTGTTTTATTTTGCTTATGATGTTTAGATTCTGCCAAAACTAGAAAGATCAAGACAATTGTCGAAGAGGTGGTAGATGGAAAAGTTGTTGCATCCCATGTTAAAGAAGTTGAAGAGAAGGTATAAGGCACAATCTGCTACTGCAAAAGATCCATGCACTCAATGATTTTGCAAAGACAAACTGGATAAATGATTTTGTTCTTTTCTATGAAGTGATAAAAAATAGAATGGCATTTTACTAAGATTCTTTCACATAACACAAACCCTGAAGCACTTTCATTCTTAGCCACCATGCAAGGTATTTTCTGCTTCAGCTTATTGGTGTGATCTGTTGTATTTTCACAGTGCTCTTTAAATATATCATCAATTCTTTGCCCAATAACTTGACATATGGAGCACACATCAGACATTTAATGAGAGGGGCTTTTTAATCATTTTTAGCAATTAATATACAAAATAATTTTGCTATTCTAACCGCATTTTCCAGATTTCTTGACTAATAAAAAGGATGCAACAAGCTTTAACAGATTAGTCTCCCTTTATTTTTCACTTAGGACTGCAGCCCCTGATCCATATTTCCCATTCCACTGGGTATCTTGCTTGACTCCACCACGTGTGTGTTACAGCACTCCCCGAGAACTTAAATAAATTAATCCAGTGCTAGAACATGAGCACGTTAAAGAAACCCTGTTTACATGTGGGACTAAAGCCGTCAGTTTCAAAGCAGGTTTTGCAATAGCGCAGGCAGACAAGAGGGGATGGTGGGTTTCCATGTCCCCGGGTGCCACCTGGTGGGAGCACGACATGATCTCGGGAACCCTCATGGGCTTCCGGATACCGCGCAAATAACTATGTAAAAGAATCTCATCCAAAACAAAACCATGAACCAAAATACAATTCCCTTACAACGTGCACCTGAGCCTTTGTTCTTAAGCCAAAATGTCGATTTTTGTGTGATTCTCAGGTAAGACAAAGAAGTTCCTGTGGCCTCTGACATGCAGATTGCAGTGTCTCTACAATACAAGCGTTTTGCACATTCTACTACATTCCGTAAAGGCTTGACCCAAAGCAGAGGTTTAACGGGAGCACAGTTTTCATGCTGTGCTTCCATTCTGCCTTTTGTAAACCCCATTGCTGGCAGGTTTTCTGCTTCCTGCCACAAAGCACTAAAAACCAAAGTCATCAAGACAACAAAGAACAACTTCATAGCAATCCCAGTTGAAATCCCAGAGTACGATTAGAGAGGAATTTTAAGATTAGAGATTGAAGAACATTCTTTCTCTTCCTAAAACAGGACAGTATTCATCATGTTTCTTTCCTATCCATATTTTTTTTTCCCCTATGTGAAAAACCTGAAGCTGTATTATCTTCCCCCTTAATGATAGCATCTCCATTTTGAGGAGAAAAAAGTGTTCCTTTTATTGTCTTCTTCCAAAGACATTTATACTTTCAGAATAATTGTATATAAAGAAATATGAAATAAAGTACATACCTCAAGGACTGCAACTGTGATTGCTGTGAAATCATGATTCCCTATACCATTCAATATAGATTTTGACATGTAGAATAATCTTGTAGTTTACCTACACACGCATTAATTCCAAATTTAACATCTGGAGTGCAGATTCCATGTGTGTAAAACCCAGAAACCACTCAAGCTTGTCTCGTGAGAAAGCAACAATGGTGAACCAAAGCAGCTTGCAATCACTATTGCATTACCACACCGTACCACAGGATTCAATCAACTCTTGCATCTTAACTCTGAAGTTAACTAAAAACCAACATCTATAACGAAATATGAGCATTGAAGTAGCTAGAATTCAAAATTACATAAATACCAATAAGGGTGGATGCTTGCACCCACCTACCTTTAGTCTTCAATATCTCATTGCCAGAGGTTCCCTTTACACCTGAAAAAAAAGATGGAAAAAGAAAGCATTAGAGATAATGTCTTTTTAAAAAGCTTTTGAAAATTGTATCAATAGGCAAATGTTTGGCTCTTGGTAATGTGGAACTTCAGCCACAGATGCTTGTTGATGCATGAAGTTTGGTTTCTGGGACCAATCCAACATCCCTGCAGACCTCCATACTGTATTTCTGACTTTAGCCTTTCTGGCCTCACTGCTGGCCACTGGGCAGCCTTGACTTCGCCTGCCGGAAACACGATGTTCTTAGTACCAGGGAGCTGAAAGCAAACCTTAAACAATCACTACTGCATTGCAAAGACAAAAGAAGATTCTAAATTACATTTCAAGTTCTTGTTTGCTTAAATACATGGGCTCTTCCTACTGTTAATACTGTCCTAAGGTATAATATCTTCTGTTGGTTTGATGGATTCCTGATGGTTTTATTTGTGACTGTCCTCGTATCACCAAAGAAAAATGCTGTCAATGTTTTAGTTAAGCCACTTATAGAAAACATAGTGACCAACAAAAGATTCTCATCTCAGTCCTGATCAGCTGAAAAACAGGCAGCTAAGAAAAATAAAATCAGAACACAGGATCCTTTCACATGCCCCAGCGGACAGAGCCAAGAACAAGGAATCCTTATGCACACAAGGAAACTTTCCAGTGGTACAATACTTCAACTTCTAAACAGACAAGCATCCTGTAGAAGGTTACTACCTTTTTTGTCTAATTTCAGTGATGTATATTCTTATTTGGAGCCTAAAATGCAATCTGTCTAGTGATACTTTTTGCTGATATCTGGAGGGGGTTTCATTAAATATCTCGTATTGCATATTACTAAAACAAAATGAAAAATAGGTGAGAGCTGTTCTTAGCAAACAAGGGCATTGGGAGCCAGGAAATGAGGAGTAATTCACAGAAAATACAGTACAGCAGACAGCCTCCACTCTTGTCCTCCCCCTGGCAGCTGCCAAGAAAGGTACCAGATTTTACCTTGCCTGCACACCATGAGCTGAGCACTGTTTGTACATGGCAGGGGTCTGTGAATCCCCCAGCAAGAGAGAGCCCCAGCACTTCTCGCAGCCGTTAGCTCTGGCAGAAGTGTTGATTCACCAGATCTTTGCACAGTCCAGAAAAGGAGCCAAACCCCTTGGCAATGCTGATTCCTCTCCCTCTTCCTGTCCTGCCCATAAAACCACTGAAATGCTGGGTGAGAGGATGTCCAGCAGCCCAGCTCTTTTTCCAGTCCTCAGCCCTGGATCAGGTCACCCAAGGCTTGCCCTCGCTGAGCCTCAAAACCCCTCAAGGATGGAAATGCTGTAACATTCCCAGTAACCTACTCAGTGGTGCACAACTGCCCAGTAAAGGCCAGCTCAGCGGAACTAGCACCAGCACTGGGGTACTGCTGGGAAGCTGCTCCCCTCCCTTTTGTGGCTGCACTTTCAGGCTGCGCAGCTGTAATTTTGTCCTTTGCTTTGCATCTCTTAACCTCGTATTTGTAAGGTTATAAAACCCCACAGTTAGAGTACAACAACATAAAGACATTGCACATGTTCATTTCAGCCATCATTTATCAATCCCGCTGCGAAAGTGACAGACCTTTGCTTTCTCGAAGCTGCCTTTAGAAGGGAGCGCGAACCCCCGGCCCCCCCAAAAGCCAGGCTCTGCCGCTTTAAGACCCGCCACGGGCGGGGAGGCCCGGGCAGCGGCGGGGGGAGCGGAGCTGCCCCGGCGGCTCCCGGCGAGGGGGACCCGCTCCCCACCGGGGATCAGATGAAGGCCATCACCTCAGCGAGGACCCAGGTAATGCCTCCACACAGCCATACACCCTCCAGAGCAAGGAGCAGTCCCCGCTCTGTACAGTTCCTCCCTCAGCCTCTCGGAGGTACAGTATTTCCTTTTCAATGCATCATATTGCCGGGGAAGGGTTGTGCTTTTACTGCAGTAAGATGTGAACTAAAAGACAGGGATGCAGATTTTGCTCAGGGTATGAAATTCACACTGAACGAGTGCTGTGTAATTCATCTGGCTGGTTTTCTGTACCTGCAGCAGTGGTATTGCTGTGATTTAAAAAATGATGACATATGCTGTAACATGGTAACCTCTAGCACCACGGAGGTATCCTGGAGGAAGAGAACCGTGCAAATCAAAGGCAATGTGGAGAATTCATGTATATACAGATATCTTACTGGGTTTAGCACCTATATTAAAGCAAACTGTACCCTTTCAGGGAATGCTATTTTAGAGTGTTCATGTAAAACTGTGTTAATACTCTTTGGCAAATAATCTATTCTTTCATGCAAACTGATTCAATGTTATCAACACACAATGCTGCTATTACAGATTTGCATACAAAACACCTCTAAAACCCAACTGAACTTGTAAATAAAATGGTCAAACACTTTTTGGCCATCAAGCATTAAGAAATCCAGGGTGAAAATTAAGTGTTGTATCACCTTGTTTTACTTCTTGGGTATTGCAGAAATCCTGGAGGTTTATTTTAATCCCAGGCCTGGCTGCTGCTGCAGTTAGGGTGATCCCCACAGCAATGCAACAGCTGTAAACTAGGCGGCTAAACCAGGTTTGTGTTTGTGTTTAGCACAAAGCAGCCAATGTGTATTCATATAATCTTGTCACATCAGTTCTGCAGTACCCAGGCAAAAAAGGGTAAGCAAAGAGTATCCAGTGCTCACTTGTGGATTAGCCAAATCTAGATTCTTCACCAAAACAATGGCATGGTAAAAACACAGTACATCAGTATGTTATGGGGGTAAAATAAGCTTATTTTACTTGTCTTATAAGACCTGAACTAAAGAGTTGATGGCATCATAAGAACCTACAAAAAGCAGTAAAATATGCAGAAGAGCATGTTTTGTTTCAAGTGCTTATGGCATCTTCACCACTTGCAGTAAAACTCAGAACTGACAATCTCAAACCTCATCAATGACCAGGTCAGGCAAAACCATGATCATGCAAGCACTCCGAAGGGCTCCTGCTCTATAAAGCTGCTCTTTCCAACTAAATATTATTATGTATCTATTTTATTTTTGTTATCTGAACATATTTTTCAATATTATCATCTTTTGTATCTGCTGTAGATAGAAGAAGCTACAATTAAAAGAATGGACAAAGATGCAGAAGCATTAAAGGCAGCCCGAGCAGAACTCTGTGAAGCGAGGCGGCAGTGGCACCACATGCAGATCGAGATTGAATCTCTCCACGCTGTGGTAAGCATCATAACATGAAACCTGAAATCTGAAAAAATATCTCTTTTGTCTTGGTGTAAACTGCACCACAGTTCAGTTTTTGTAACAATCATGTGCACTATACTGCAGAAATAAAACACACACAGAAACATGCAGCTTTGGGGTGTATTTTCAGCTTGTCACACAGAGCCTGAACTAGCAACAACCCAGTTGCATGTTCACGTGCCACTCGACAGCCACGTTTGCATATTTTCATGCCAGCCAAACATAGATTTGCATGATATACAGTTCTCAAGCTCCCAGTCACTCTGCCTAACCAATTCAAATCAGGTTTAGAACTAGTTTTGAATGTGGGGCCACATCTATCAATTCATTCATGATAAAGTATGGCAGCAATTTACTGAATTCAGTAATACAGACAAGCTACAAGAGCACACAGGCTGCCCAGGTTTTACACAATGCTCACCTGAATATTGTTTTAACCATACAGGTAAAACCAAAGCTCTGTAAAATCAGTGGCAGTGGGTTGCTGGTACAACAGCAGACTACATTTACTCTTTGTTATCCAATCTTATTACAGATTTTACTGGAAAATTTCTCAGTAAAAGTATTATCTTGAAAGCTTTACTCCTTTTCCTACTGAATATTCTTAAAAACTGATGTGAAAATAGAGAGATTGCTAAGGAATAGTCCATACAGCATCTTTAAACATATAAATCTTAAAATTTTAAAGAGTTAAATTTCACAGGAAAGGGGTTTGGAACGTTCGCTGCGTGCCACAGAGCAGCAGTACCATATGCAACTACAAAACTTGGAATCTGAGGTTGAATGCTTGGAGAAAGAGCTATTGGAAATGAGAAGAGGTATTGAGAAACAGCTTCAGGCACATGAAATTCTCCTGAACACCAGGATGAAATTGGAAGAAGAAATAGCAACGTATCGCAGTCTGCTGGAGCAAGAAGAGAACAGGTACTTGTTCAGAGGAAAAGTACTCAAACTGATCTTCCATTTCAGAACTTCTCATTGAAATAATCAGCAGAATTGTAAATACATGAACCAATCATTACCAAACTACACTATAAAATCCTTAGAAATGGCTTCATTGTTGCTTTCACGCTTCCCGGAGCTCAGAGCACCTCCACAGTGCACTGCAGGTAACAGCGCCATCAGTCCATCCTGACTCGAGGCACTGCACGCTGCTGTACACTTTGTAGCCCATAAGCTGCCTGCTGTGGGCTCTGCATCAGAGTGTTGATGAAGCAAGTCCATACATACGAAGTTCTGGGACAGGAGTTCATGTCTCATCACTTGACAGATGTCCATTTGCACGTGGAGTTCATGCGACTCAGCATCACTCAAAGCATGTGAAGGCACACATTAGGATCTGCCTCCTTGTGCCACTTTGCTTTGGTGGTAACTCCTCCTGTCTGCCCTTTCCCCAGCGCACACATACCACTGTTTCAGAAGGCAGACACAAGAGAGGCAACAATGCAGATGTAAACAAGGAGGACAGGGAAAAGGCCAAGTGCTTAAAATAGCACATTTCACGTTCAGCACTAGAATCTTAACAAAATGAGGCACACAATTCTGAAATCTTTCAGTCCACAGCAAATGGAGAGTTTCAGTCCAGGAACCTCACTCACGCTTTTGCCTAAGAAGATCCCAAATGGGGCAGTCAGTTTCAAATGTAATGCTTACAACTGTGAAAATACACACAACTCAGTACCAATACTAACAAATAACTCTGCCTAGCACACAACAAACTAAAAACTGTCTGAAAACAACAATGAAATTGCACAGATATTTGCAGTCACTTTCTTCAATTCTCTACTCAGAATGAGAAGCTACTTCACTCAAACACAACTTCTCAGGGCTCTCATATTTTTCCATTTTTCATAGCAATTCATATGACAAGCATTGGGTTAAAGTCACTCTGTTATTAAGAGACTCACGATTTTTCTTTCTGCAGGTTTCGCTGCTGTACAACTGAGCAGAAGGATGACAAAAAGCCCACCACCAGCAAGATTGCCTTTACACTGCCTGCAAGTGAGTTTTTAAACACTTTCCCCTTAAGGAATTATGGCCCTAAAGGAAGTTACTCACTACTGACAAATGATGGGACATTACAACAGGATCTTCTTCCAGTATAGCAGGACAAAAAACACCTCTAGGACCTGCAGCCTGCCCAGTGTATCTATGATTTCTTACAGGTGACGTAAATAAACATGAAACTGAGAAGGTGGAAGTGCTGACAAAACAAGCAATCCTAGATGGAAACATTACAAAGGGAAGCGCTGAAGCTCATGGCACTGTACAGTAAGATAAACATGAGTTTAACAGAATAACAATTGAAAGTAAATGGTGGACAGTAGCTCTGACTTGTCCTTTACTTAGTAGCTGTTGTATCACACCATACAGCCAAGAAGCTCTAGAAGAACAGTGATTGTTCTTGACTGTGTATTGAACAGCATGTTTTAACGATACATTCAATTTTAAAGTTCTTTTTATTGGCATTTACTTCCTAAGTTAAGAATATCATGATGATGCTTCCAATCTGTAATTTCTATTTCTGCTAAGAATGAAACTATAATAATTCATCTAGTTAAGGCTAAAAGCAAAAGAGCCCAGATCATGTTCGCAAAGTCCCTCTGAGGCATGTTTATGCACATGAATTCAGGCTTGGCTGCTCTGACTTGCTATTTGGAAACTCCTACATTTCACCAGTTACCAAACAGGGAACAGAGAACTTGGCTCCTAAGCAGCATGTGAACGGCTGTTACTATGTGTTATTCACCTTAAATTACTTTAATAGTTTGCCTCATCAGGTTTTTTCCCCTGCTGCTCTTTAAGCTCTTCTGCAGACTTGCGTTTAACGTTACATTTAAAGCTAACCATGGCGTCCTGTGTCACCAATGCTTAACTGTGATCAGCTGCTGAAAAGATGTAGAAATTCAGATTAAAAATTAATGTCAGCATGCACACTCCCGTGCTGAAGCCCATTCTCATGCACCAGCTTTGATCACCTTAGTTAGATTTGCAGATTTTAATGTAGATCTGCATTCTGAGGTTTGGATATGAACTACATTTTTCTCCTCCCTATTTTGAAGGCTTTCAGATGCAAGAATTCTGCCCACTGTAATATGGAGGTTTCTTGCAAAGCTTTTGAGCTTGGATTCCAAACTTGCTCCTTGGAAACAAACTGCCTGATGTGTTCGGAGCAGTGGGTTTGTATCCATGCCTACTTAAAAGTACAAACCCAAGAATATAATGAACCCTCAGCCTTTATTTGGCTTTTCTGGAGAGTGAACTTGTGAAAAAAACCAAAAATTCCAGTGTCTCAGTACCCATCTAAAATAACCTGACACTTCATTATGCAATTTCAGCAGCCCTGAAGATGCAGAATTCATATTGTTTAAAGGATCATAAATAAATTTGCTCTGTTGTTTCAGGACAGAAAAAGTGGATGAAGTCATTAAAGAATGGGAAGGTTCTTTCTTTAAGGACAACCCTCGCTTAAGGAAAAAGTCTGTTTCATTGCGCTTTGACCTCCACCTGGCAGCAACTGATGAAGGATGTTTACACACTAAAAAGAAAACTCTTCCCGACATCGAAGTCAGGCTGGTAATGAGGAGATCTTGCAGTATTCCTTCCATCAAACCTTAACTGATAGCAGATTAACCCAAAGTTCATTTCCAACAGGCTCTGGAAATATAGATGGACTTACACAGCCTGTATCCAGCTACAACCACAAATCTTACTAAGTACTTTGATTAACACAATAAAACCATACAAGTCTTTTAAAAGAAAGGGAGAAGAGCAAGAGAGTTAAGATTCCAAGAAGTCTAACTTCTACTAGTTTTATACACTGGGTGCAGCAGTTCAGAGGAGGCCACAAGGATGACCAGCAGCAGGAGCACCTCCCATATGAAGACAGACTGACAAAGTTGGGGCTGTTCAGCCTGGAGAAGAGAAGCTGCGCAGAGACCTCAGAGCAGCTTCCAATATCTGAAGAGTGCCTACAAGGATGCTGGAGAGGAACTTCATCAGGAACTGTAGGGATAGGACAAGGAGTGATGGGTTTAAACTTAAACAGGGGAAGTTCAGGTTAGATATAAGGAAGAAATTCTTCCCTGTGAGGGTGCTGAGAGGCACAGGGTGCCCAGAGAAGCTGTGGCTGCCCCATCCCTGGCAGTGTTCAAGGCCAGGTTGGATGGGCCTTGAAAGACATGGTCTGGAGTGAGGCATCCCTGCCCATGGCAGGGAATGGAACTTGATGATCTTAAGGTCCTTTCCAACCCAAACCATTCTATGATTCTGTGATTCTATGATTATTGTTGTTTTGTAGAATTTCACCAAATATTGCAAAAATTAAACAGCAACTTTATACTTTAACATATTCTGCCTTTGTAAAAGAGAACTTGTTTTCTCTTTCTGGAAATAAGAAATCCATATTTCATTCTCTTAATTATTCAATATTGCCTGCATAGAACGACTGATGAATCCTTGTAATGATTTAAATCACAACTGTCATACTTCTTGAAATATATTTTAAAATAACACTTTCTAACAGCATAAGTGACATAAAAAGATGCTCTTAAAAACTATTAACAAAGAATTTTCTTTTAGAAGTGGCTGGTATTTTTAATTGATTTTTAAGGCAACAACTGAGCTAAAATGTCTTTCCATTACATGATTATACACATATTTTTGAAAGCATTGTTACAAACCAACAACATTTGAGCCATATTGCTCCACTGGTTTCGAAGCAGCAATTTCCACTGAAAATCAACCAGTCTCTTCTGCGTCCACACGGTATCTGTACAACTTTTTAGCCATGCTAAGTCAAATTCTCCTCTTTAATTATTCAAATATAAGCAGACAACCCATCATTTCAGTGCTATTTAATTTTGTTTCTTATAGCAATGGAATCTTCAACAAATTCCTCTTCTGACAGATATTATATGTCAGTTTTGCTCTTGATCTAGTACATGTAACAAGTCACTATTATGCCAGAGTACAGCTATTATTCCTTCAAATTAAATGGGCAAAATAAGGGCTACTATTCAAATTCCACCATACCCATTAAGTATCCTCCACTCCTACACGAAGGAGCAGATACAAAGTACAGTAGATGATCTGGCATCTGTACGCAGAAAAAACACAAACTGAGACATATTTCTTTAAAATGCTTTGAGACAAATTTCCAACAAAAATTCAAATAAAATTGTATTCAGAATGATTGTTTATGTGGATTTTGAAGAGGTATGGATGTCACCAACTCACTGGGTTGAAGTGGATTAGAATCTAGAAAGACCATGTACTGGATTTGCTGGATTCACAGCAGCATGTGAGAGATTAATTAAAGTGACAGTATTTGCCTTATTACTCATGGCATGTGTTACAAACACTGATATTACAAATTCCTTCAGTGATAATTTATGCTTCTATCTTTTGTTAATGATAAGAACAATGTATTTGTATCTTCAACAGTTCTAGATCTGCTGTATGAAGCTGACTGTTTATCATTAACCTTAATACTGATCTGGTGTTATTAATACTTGAGTAACTGGCATTCTGAATGTATTCACCTGCTGTACTATTTTCACTATGCAGCTTTTTTTTGTGCTTATACTCTTTATGTTTTACAGTACTTGAATTTAAACTAAGTTTTAATTGCTTTAAGGCACTTTAAACAGGGATACAAATTTACCAAAGTAAATGATAGTCCTACAATAAAAAAAGTATTAAAATTGAGTTTACCCATGCATATTGTGTGAGTTTTAATTTGCATACCTTAAAGTGAAAGAAGTAACAGAGAAATATAAAATAAAAGCCGTAGATAAGAAAATCTGTAGCATTGCAACCAAGTGTTTTCTAAGTTCTCCTCTACAATTTGGAAGCCTCAAATTCCCTAAGAATCTTTATCATGTGAGTGTCCTGCTACAAAAAGTACTCTTTTCCTGTAAATCCCATAATCCTGACTACACCTCAAGTCCTCTGCATAGAAAAAGTATTCACAGTAACACTCACCCTGATCTTAGGTCACTTTAAAGCGGAATTAAAATAACATAGCACTGAGGCTTGATAATATGTCAAAGAATTCTTTGGTTCTGTACTGCCAATTCAATTCAGAGCAGCTGAGCTATTGCCATCTCATACCTGCAGACGTCTGGCATGAAAGCGAGTTTCACTGTCTCAACCTACTTTCCAATCAACGTATGGCCTCATTACAAAGCTGTTGTAATTAAAACAGCTGGAGAACAGCCAACTATTTTGAGCCCCCTAGTTCATATGATGCAGTATAAACAATCACATTAAAACCATGATACTACTCCTGTTATACAGTTTTTAAAAGCATACTCAGGCAAAACCTCTCACTATCACGTGGAAAGCAGACAAACAGCAAAGCAAAAAAACCCAACCACAAAACAAAGGAAGGAATACTCTGCTGGCTTTGAAAGCACACAGAATGATTCACAACCTTTAGCATGGAAAGTGAGTGTCAGTAGCATACTTGAAAACCATGTTTCAACAAGCTGTGCAAATTTAGAGTGTATTTTAACACTATCGACATTAAATGCATTTTAACATTATCAACAAAACCACATTATCTATAAACTAGAGATTAGGGTGGGAAGCGGCCAAAACCAGGTGGAAAAACAAGTCATTTTTCAGCTCTAAGTATTTTCTCACCTTTTCTTTACAAATATTCTGCCGGGTGAAACTGGGCGACTGAAGGTGGGCTGGCTGCATGAGGAATTTTTTTGATTCTTATTTTGACTATCAAATCGAAGTCACACATTATTCTACTGCATGTCAACAAATTCCCATCGTGGCCACAGACACTGCACTGTAAGCAGGGCAGAGCTCTTGTCTCTTTACTCGTCCATGAAAAATATACTTATTTAAAAACGGAAGGAAACTGGGCTAAAAGAACTGCAGGCATCAAGGAGAAATGGACCTAACTTGCAGCAATGTGGTATCATTTCAGTTAGTTTTTCTTCATTTTTTACCGTCCTTTTGGGTTAAGTAGGGAATCACCCATTTGAGCCATCAGTCATATCACAGCATTTCAACGCCAAACTTTTTTATACTTAATTCAGTCACTTTCACAACTTTCACTGGATAAAAGACTCCTATCCTGAATGCTGAGGTCTGAAATTCCTCACCTTCCTCACGTGGTGCTCTGCATTTTGGATGTGCAAGCTTTTTCATCAATGCATGCGAGGCCTTCACAAGCTTCTGCCAGGAACTGTGCTGGATAACCCCGCTGCTCCCAGCCTGCTGTAACTCATCATCCCCTCTGGCCCAGCAGCTGCTTGAGTGGCTCAGCCTGATTTAGTCTGAAATTGACCCGCAAACTACGCAGATTTATCGGGTCTCTCTCTCATCCTGCACGACCAGCCTTCATCGCCTCTCCGCCGCTGTCCCGCCTCCTCTGTATCCTGCTCCGATTCAGCTTCGCTTCTTAGAGCCACCGCTCCCAAACCACCATTTTCAGCCCTGCGCAGCCTACTTGACACGGACAAAGCGCCGCTAGGCCTGCCTGGACCCTTCACCTCACCCCCTGCCTGCCTTTGCGGGCTTCACCTCACCCCCTGCCTGCCTTTGCGGGCTTCACCTCACCCCCTGCCTGCCTTTGCGGGCTTCACCCGCGGCTCTAACGCCGCAGCGCTGCCCCAAGAGCCCTCCCGCAGCCCCGCGCGCGGCGCCTCACAGAGCCATCGCGTGCGCCCTCGGGGCGGGGGCGTTTAAAAAGGGCGCCAAACACCACGCGCCAATGGCCCCTCCCCGGCTGCTTGTTCGCCGCCGCAGATTCGCCACCGGAGGCCGCGCTGCAGCCGCTTCCCGCTATGGACGCGAAAACAGCGGCCAGGGCCGCCCAGCGGGAGGTGGGGTGGGCTCCCAGTGCAAAGCGCTGGGTGGAACGTGGTGGCAGGCAGTTTCCTGCCCGCACCTTGCCCTCGCCATCATGGGGCGAAGGGGACTGAGTCCGGTGCGAGGCGGAGGCGGTGCTGCCCGCTCCACGCCTCAAGCGGTCCGGTGACAGCCCGGACCGGGCGGGGAGGAGGTGCCTTCCCGGTAATGGTGAGGCCGGGCGCGGCGTGCGTGTCACGCAGATTCGCCATCGACCGCTTCCGGCCTCTACCGAGCACAGAGCGGTCCAGGAAGGGCCCGGGACGAGGAGGGAAATCTGATCTGCCTCCGCCTTCAAACAGAGACCCCGGCGGCGAGCTGGAGGAGGACGGTGGCGATGTGTCGAAAGTGCGGAGCGCGTGCGCAGGCGCTGTCCTCGCCGTCGCCCCGGCTTGGTGAGGAACAAAGGGAGTGAGGCCGGAGCGGGTGAGTCGGGGCGAGCGGGCCTGGGAGCCGGGGAGCCCGGGCAGGGGTCTGGCTGGAGCGGGAGGGGACACATCTCGTCCCCGTCGGCGGCGGTTGGGGCTGAGGGGGCCGCGCCGGTGGGGCCCAGGGGTGTGGAGGGGGCTGCAGCGGCGTTTCCCGGCGGCGGCAGGAGTGAGGTGGGCTCGGCCCCTGCGTGCAGCACAGGGAGAGGCGGTGAGGCTGAAGAGCCCCTCCCCGGGTCTTCTCCCGTTTGAGCGCTTCGAGCCTCACGAGCAGCCCCGTGTCGAAGAGTTTGTGCGAGCGCGAAGCGGAGTATGGCGTTAGTCGGGGAACTCCACCGAATTCCGGCTGCTGCTGCGACCTCTGGGGGGTTCTTGGAAGAGAAAGGCCGCTAAAAGCCCCAAACCGCTTTGTTATGCGCTCGTCCCGTGACCCCGATGGACTGCCAACGGGCCAGTGAGGTCGCGGCCTGGGCGGCGGCAGCGGTGTGTTCCGTGATTGGACTTTTGTACCGTGTAGAGCAGATACTGTTTAATTTGGACATTTATACATTAGTGCCAGTTTTCTGAAGCAATGTAAAATAATGGGGTATGTTTTTATTTATTAAGGGAAAAAATATATATCCTTAATATGAACAAGATAAGCCTGAGCATTATTTCACAGCTAATTGGTTGTGAAATGGCTTTAACCTGCCAGAGGGGAGACTGAGATGAGCTCTTAGGCAGAAACTCTTCCCTGGGAGGGTGCTGAGGCGCTGGCACAGGGT
>WYDI02026697.1:7954-19023 GCA_009867235.2 Psittacus erithacus | reverse complement strand
CCCTCCCCAGCACCCTTGTAGCCCCCTTCAGACACTGGAAGCTGCTCTGAGGTCTCCACGCAGCTTCTCTTCTCCAGCCTGAGCAGCCCCAATGTTCTCAGCCTGGCTCCACACGTGAGGTGCAGCAGCCCCTGATCATCCTCATGGCCTCCTCTGGATTTGCTCCAACAGCTCCATGTCCTTCTGATGCTGAGGACACCAGAACTGCAGTTGTGCTCTTTGCAAAACCAGCTGAAGCTCTGGACCCCGGTTTCCTGCCCTGCTGCAGCTCTAATTGCTGGTACCTTCTGCAGCCTTGCTGCCTACAGGGATGCTTGACCCCTTCACAAACCTTGCCCAGCTTTGGACACTCAGTTTCAGTAGCAATAAACCCTGCTGGCTCCTTCCTGTGCTTGCTAAGCTTTGCCCAGTGTTCCCTTTGTGCTGTGGATGCTCACTGGGCCTCTGCCCCAGATGGGACAAGAACTAACGACTTCCCTGCAAGATGCCATCATGTCCCTCCTGCCTGTGGGGAGAGGGGACAGCAGCTGGGGTCAGGATCTCCGTGCTGGGAACGAGGTTTCCTCCCAGGCTGACCCCGTGGGGTACAGATGCCCACAGCAGGGCTGCTCCCAGCGCTCCTGATTTCCTTGGGCTTTGGCAAGGGAATCGAGTCGGGAATTGAGTCAGGAATTGTCTGCATGTGAGGCCAAGGAACAGGCATCCCCGCTCCCAGCGCACAGCCACGAGCCGCTCCTGTGCGTTCGTGAGGGGGAAGAGCCGGGAAGGGCAGCGCTTTGCCAAGGCTACAACGGACCCGGGTCTGGGACTGCTGTCAGGAGGTGGGAACGGGAAGAAACAGCCCCTGCGGTCAGCGCTGGGAATGGCAGCTCCTGCCCAGAGCTGCCTGGGGAGCGTTCCCATAACCAGCGACAGCTGCCAGAAGGGGAAAAGGCAGGCAGCAGGCAGAGGGAAAGGAGGAAAGAAAGAAGGAGCAGCTCCTGTCTGCAGCCTCCCAGCACAGTGTTCCCAGCACAGCGCTCCCAGCACTCCCAGTGCAGCGCTCCCAGCACTCCCAGCACAGCATTCCCAGCACTCCCAGTACAGCATTCCCAGCACTCCCAGTACAGCATTCCCAGCACTCCCAGCACAGCATTCCCAGCACTCCCAGTACAGCGTTCCCAGCACTTCCCGCACAGTGTTCCCAGCACTCCCAGCACAGTGTTCCCAGCACTCCCAGCACAGTGTTCCCAGCACTCCCAGTACAGCGCTCCCAGTGCAGTGTTCTCAGCACAGCGCTCCCAGCGCTCCCAGCACAGCACTGCCAGCACAGTGTTCCCAGTACAGGGCTCTGGCCCTGCAGCAAGGAAAACGGGAGTCATTTTCCAGAGGGCTGAGCCAGCACTAACCCGTGTGTGTCTCACGGACAATCAGCTGCATCAGGGCTCCTTTGTCTCAGCTGACATCTTTCCCCAACCTGCCCTTTGGTGGCCCAGCCCCTGCCCTGGCTCAGGCCGGGGCTGTTCTCCCAGTGCTCTGCTCTCTCTGCAGCAGAACAAGGTGGGCATGGGAGAGGGGAGCTGTGATTTGGGGTGTCCTTCATTCCTGCGCCAGCGTGGAAGGGTAAAGTGTTTGTTCTGCAGGGTTTGCTGCTGACCTGGCTGCTTCTCTAAGTTCTCTTCAAGCAGAGCCCACCTTTACCACAGCCAGGAAATGCCTCTTCTTCCTCCTCTCCCTCACCCCTTCATCACCAGCAGCAACCCTCCTGCCTCTCTGGGGCTGAGGCTATCTGTGAGTTGCCTTGAGCCAGTGTTTGAGCAGCCTGGATCCTGAGCTGTGCAAGGAGGCCGGGCTGTGCCCCGCAGGAAACACAGCAGGAGGTTTCTGGGTGATGGCTTCAAACTGGAACAGGGGAAGCTCAGACTGGAGATAAGGCAGAAGCTCTTCCCTGGGAGGGTGCTGAGGCGCTGGCACAGGGTGCCCAGAGAAGCTGTGGCTGCCCCATCCCTGGCGGTGTTCAAGGCCAGGTTGGACACAGGGGCTTGGAGCAAGCTGCTCTAGTGGAAGGTGTCCCTTCCCGTGGCAGGGGCTGGAGCTGGAGGAGCTTTAAGGTTCCCTTCAACCCAAACCCCTCTGATTCTATAAAGTCCAGCGCCTGCCACTTGAAGCAGGAGCTGCTCAGATGCCTCCCTGCTGCCTCGGAGGCACAGGATCCCTCCCCATGAAGCCCTGCAGTCTCTCAGGGGTAACTGCTGGCAATCACAGCCCTGTTTCAAACCAGCAGAGGCTTTATGGGGCCTCCCTCTGCCTTTCCCTGCCCTCATGCGTGTTTGGAGAAAAGCCTGCCAAGGTGGAGCCAGCTCCTGCGCTTCCCACTGTACGTGCAGCTCAGCCACGGCTGCACACTGGGGTTCACGTAGCTCTGGGTCCTGCTCCAGCCATTCCCACCCACTTCCCATGGACCTCCTGCAGGACTCCCAGCACCAAGGGGTGCTGCCCAGCCCCATCCAGCATGGGATGAGCCCCAGGATCGCAGCTGGAGAACCTGGCAGTGAACACGGAGCAGAGCCCTGGGCTGAGGCCCAGATGCCTCTTTCCCATCTGACAAGGCAAAGCTTTGAGTCCTGCCAAGCCCCAGTGTTTGTTCCTGCACTTGGCAAGCAAGAGATGGCAACAGAAGCATGCGTGAGGCAGCGAGGAGCTCCAGCGAGGGAGGGAAGTGGGTTTCTCCTGGGCCTCTGTGACCTTTTCTGCTTTGGCAAGAGCAGCGCTGTGCAGAGGCACTGGCAGCTCGGAGCACAGCAAACCCCGGGGCCTCCCGCAGCCACAGCCCAGCCCTTGGCTGCTGGCATGGGACCACTGGAAACCCAGCTCCAGGGAGTCGGTGCCTTCTCCTCTTTGCAGCCATGGAGCCTTATTCTGGGCAGCTTGTGTTCCAGCCCTGCTTCTCTGGGACGCAGCTCCTGCTGCCAGCAGCCGAGCCCATGGACTGGGGGTCGTATCAGCAATGCCATGAGGATCTCATTGAGTGCACCCCTTAGAGGGGCAGGCACAGGGAATGAGCTGCTGGGGCAGAGCCAGGAGAGGGCTGACACCCAAGGGAGTCAAACGGCTCTACAATTGCTCCATGTGCTTCCAGCCCTTCTTGCTTAGCTTCAAAGAGAAGTGATGCTGGCAGGCAGAGAGGAAAGGAGTGGGGCTCCGTGCAGGCAGATTGGGATGCACCCAGATCCCCCCAGAGCTGAGATTTAGAGGTTTAGGACCAGGTTTAGAGCAAAGACAGAAACGCTGACTTGGCCAGAGGGCTAAGCTCCATTGAGAGCTATTGATCTCTCAAGTAAGCTCAGCTGTGACACAAAGAGCTACCTCAGCAGAAGGCCATTTCAGCCTGGCTTTGGGGAGAGGATAGAGGGACCGCAGGGCAGGCATCAGTAGGAACACAGCACCCTGGTCTCCTTGAGCCAGCTGCCTGCTCCCAGTGGCACCAGATAAGGGGTGCAAACTAACACAAGGCAGTGCCCGTGGGGGCCTGTCTGCAGCCCTGCCAAGGGAACAAGGAAGCATCCAGTGCAGCAGTCAGGACAGACGTTGGAATAGGACGGATTAAAACATCTCACAGGACCTGGCTCAGCTCCCAGGCCCTCTCTGGACACTGGCACAAGGGCAGCTCCCCCCTGTGGCTCAGGCTCTGCAGAGGCTCTCAGCTCCCCATCCTGTGTTCCCAGGAGGGCTTGGGCTGGAACCAGCACCCAGCAGAGCACAGGTTCCCATTTATTCCCATGTTCCCGCGTATCCAGAGTGACAACTCACAGGCAACGCAGCAGTGAACAGGCTCACACGAAGGCACTACGAGCATGTCAGAGCCGGCTGCTTCAGCTGATGTGCGGGTGCCAGGCTGTGTAATGTTCCCATGATCATCCCTTTTGCAGTGCAGGCAGGCGCAGGGGGAGCAGCAAGGAGAGCCAGTGGAGCAGTGCAGGTCAAGGACAGGAGGGGTGACTTGGCCCCTTTCGGGAGGAGCTCCTGGTGCCATTCCCCACATGGCTCCTGAGCAGCGGAGCAGGGTCAGCTGCTGCCCATGCACAACTGCAGCCGCAGGCACTGCAACTGCGGGACAGCAGCGGGAGCCCTTCCCTGCCCGAGCTGCCCCGGGAGCCTGGCTCAGGCTGTGCCCAGCAAGGACTCATTTGGGAGCCCCTGGACCCATCCAGAGCTGGCTGCCTGCCGGTGAGGGCTCAGAGCGCTGCCAGCAGGGCCTGGCCTCTCCTCTCCTCTCCTGCCCGTGTCAGGGGCAGGAAGCACAGCCCCACAGCCACCTGAGTGGCAGCGCTGCAGCCTCCAGCCCTGCTCCCACACAAGTCCCACAGCAGCACAAGCTGTTGCTGCTTGCAGTTACCATGAACCAGCACATCAGGCCCCTGCCCAATGCTCCCCATAGACCCAGCAGCATCTGTGCCTTCTTCCCGCGGCAACAGCCTTCACTAAAGCATCTTTCTGCTCCTTACTGCCATTCTGCTCTCCCATGTACTCTCAAGCATTGCTGGCTGCATTTCTCCATGGCCACACTGCTGCTCCCAGCCCTTTACATGACATAGGAAACATGGGAAATGGGCTGTTTCCCAGTGGGGTTTCCCTGCTCTTGGGTTTCAAACAAGGTTTCTGCAGCCCTCCCGAGCATCTGCTTTGTGCCTCTTTCACCTCCAGCACAGAACTGCGTTCTGACACCCACAGCACCGGGCTTTGCACCCCACATGTCCTTTCCTCGCTCACATACACCTCAAGGCTGAGTGCAAGTCGGCTTAGCACAGAGGGAGTGGGTGCTGATGAATCTCCTTTCTGCTTTGCTATTGCTGCCTGTGTGTAGGTGCAGAGTCCACACACCCCTGCCATGGAGCTGTAAACCCAGCAGCTTGTCCAAGTGCTCAAGCCCAGCTTTAGGATTAGGAAGAGCTGAAATTCCCTCCAGGGCCCTGGGCCAGCACAGGGGTAGCGCAGGGATGCTGCAGGGCACAGAGGTGACTGTCACCCCTTGTTCTCTCCCCTCACAGACCAGATCCCGTTATGCAACCGCTAAAGGACAACACAGCATCCGGAGTGGATCCAAGGACTTTGTTGTTTTGCCTTCCAGACCCCCAGGATCCACATCCAGAGCGCTCCCAGCACCAGCCGTGCACCATGGCTGCCTTCCCCACAGCCACTGCTTCCTGCAAGGGCAGGGTAAGTGCTGAGCCTGCTGGAGAGCTGCTGGGAGCTCCAGTCCCTTCAGCCCACCCTGGCTTTCCCAGCACAGCATCAGTGACACGCACTGCTATACTGGAGGGATGGATTTGCGGGTTCGCACCAGGCAGCCCGGCTGCCAGGGCATTGTGTAACGCTGCTGCTGCCCGAGAGCCATCAGATAGAAGCCAAGGCGGGATTTGATCCCAGCAGATCCCACCCTGCTGCCCCCGGAGCATCTCTTACCTCTCCCAGGAGCCCACTCCCGCCGCAGCTCTTCCCTCCGCAGTCTCCCCGGCTCTCCCTTTCCCACTCCCCTTCCCTCTGCGCCACCTCCCGGTGTGATGTCAGCCCGGCCCTGCCTCCGCAGCCGCCCCATCGCACCCCGCTGCTGCTTCCCTTCCCTTCCCCACGGTTGCCACAGCGACAGGAGGGGGAATCCCATCCTCTGGTCCTCCACCTCCCTGAGCCTCGCTTGGTATCATCCACTGCAGCTCTTCCTAAAGAGCCTGGAGACCAAGGGAAGGACGCGGTGACGACAGGGAGTAGTGGCAGGCAAAGGCTAGGGACAGCTTTGCTGCTTAGCCTACCTGGAGGGGAGGACAGAGGCAGTCATGGGAAGCAGGCTCAGGCAACACAGGCACTCACCTCGTCCACAGCCATTCCCACCCGTGTCCCTGGTGCTCCTTCCCCTTTCCACCCCCTCCATTCACTGCTCTCCACAAGTTCTTTGTTCCTCAGCCCCTCTGCTCTGTCCATCTCAGGGCTATGCCCATGTGCACCATGATACAAACTGGACAGACAAGGGCTTTGTGCTGCTTGCCCACAGCAGGCAACCTTTGCAGTCACTTCTCACTCCAAAGTCAAGGTCAGAGACAGGTATGGAGCAGAAACGCAAGCCCAGCTCCAAACCAGGCCCTCAGGAGTGGGTGGGCTCATTCTTACTACCCACAAAGGTTTTCCTGCGCTCTCATTGTCACAGATGGCTCCAGCAGGAGGGGAGAAGGGCAGATACTGTATTTTTAGGACTGCAGCACATTTTTAATGGGAAGAAATGGTCCAGAGCTTCTCAGCCCTCCCCCATCCAAGAGGCTGCTTCTTTTCAGCAGAAATATCTCTGCATTAGAGAACAGGTCACTTCCTCTATCAGGGAGAATTCAGTGTCCTATTTGATGCTGGTCCTTGGGCTATAAATAGGAATTCTCCCCTTTTATAGTTGCTGAATAATTGTGAGGATGAAACATGAACGGAGTTTTCAAAAGAGTGCCTGATAAGCAGCTTGCTGGAACGGAATGGGGGAACAGAAGGAAGCTGCAGCACCTGCAGAGCAGCATGCGCGGTGGAAAAGTCAAGGGCAGCAGGAGAGGGAGATGGGTCACAGAACAGAGCCAGCTACAGAGGATGGAGGCTTGAGGTAAACAGCCTCCACACAGCTCATTTCATGCTCCACGCTTAGGCAAGGATCAAACAGAAGCAGCCCAGCTCAGAGGAGCCAGGACTCCTCCATCCCACGTACTAGAAAGCCAGGAGGAGCAGGCAGAACAGGTTTCAAGCAGCAGAGGACACAATCCCAAACAATGAGGAAGAGCCTGGATTAACATCCATCTGCGAAAGAAACAAGGGACGGAAGCCACAAACTTGCCTTCAACAGGGAGGGAATGCTAAGTGGAGGCACAGAGAGGAGCTAAACCCATCAGAGCACAGAAACAGGGTAAAGGGAGGCCAGGAACTGCTCTTGTTCCCTGTGTTAGAGCAGGTTTTGCCCTTTGCACTTCAAGAAGCACCAGTGGAGGGGAACAGAGAGACCCAAGAAGCTACAAAAGGCAGAAAGCAACCAAGCAGAAGTCAAAGCATGAGGCTTCCAGTTGCTGCAGGAGGAGAGAAGGAAATGACATCAGCTCCTGCACACACTGGCAGTGTGAAGGGAAGGTAGAAAAGGTTTGGAATCCCATCCCTGAAAGGAGCTTTGGCCAGAAAGGGTCAGGATACAGAGGGGTCAGTGCTTTCAGTGTCATGCCTGAACAAACAGGAGAGAGCAAACCAGAAGACACCACTGCTATGGTGATAAAGCATTAGAACACATCCGGCAGGGAAGAGGAATTCCAAGCCACAGTTCCAACTGCACAGAGCATCCTTAAGAGAGGACCAGGCCCGGTGTTAGTTGCCTACAGTGGCATCCAGCTCCTCTCCCATAGCCCGCAGGGCAAAGAGGACACAGCAACAGGTACAAAAATGTAAAGGGGTTCTTTTATTCTTGATTCAGAGGTTAGACAAAGGCACCATTTGAGCTCAGAAGAAATGCAAACGCAGCCCAATTCAGTGTCAGCTCCGCAGTCATTCCAGAAAAAAGGCTCTTTTGCATTTCTTCAGCATTGTGAGAATTCCAGCTTGGTCACAGTGAAGCCACCCCATTGCCAAGGCAGGCTGGGACTAGAGCCACAGCCCCTCTGCTCAGCCCAGAGCAGTCCCTGTGCCAGGGCTCAGGAATGCAGCAGAACAAGAACAAAACTTCCAGGAACAGACCTGGCAGCTTTTTTATCCTTGGCCTTTCCATGAGGCATTTGTTCAGTTTGGTCCTTGCTGATAGGAAGAAAACCACAGCAGTGGCCTCAAGGTACCCAGGAGAGAAGCCCGGGACAGCATCTACCCCTCCCCTCCTCTCAGGCCAGGGACGTGGTCCCTGCTGGGGATGTTTCACCCTGTCCCATGGTTTTGCCTCCCCAACCAGCGATTTGAAGGAGAAGCCCATCTCCTCTTCACAGTGATTGTGCTGAATAAGGAATCCAACCAAAAGCCAACGAAATCAGCCCCCAAGCCCCTTGTCTGCCACCTCCTTCCCCCCCTCCCATCAGTCATACCCCCCCTTCCCTGCTGCAATGGGTGTTGTAGCAGTGTGCAGCGTGTGGTGGTGTCTCCTCTGCTTCATGGAGTCACTCAGCTGGAATAAATGGGAACAAAAACATAGATTTAGGGAAAAAAATAAAGAAAATCCCCAAAATACTCATGGTTTTAGGCAGGAAAAGGCTGCGAGCTAGATGCAAAGTGAGCACAAAGGGGGGAAAGAAACAAGAGCATAGAACACATTGTTCTTGCTCTGGAGGAAAACCATGGCCAGATCCAGGAACGTCAGCTGCTTGGGAAGCCTTTCCTGGATTGCAGCAGTGTGCAGGGAGCTGCAGCTTTGACTCTCTCAAGATGCTTTCAGCTAAAAGCTGCTTCCACTCAGACCTTTATAGTCACAGAGACGCTGGGGCAGCTCTAACACACACTCCCCTAGAGCCCCACAGTCCTATGCCACACACCAGGGCTGCCCTTTCTCTCTCCCCTCATCTAGGGGATCCCAGTGGACCCCAAGGGCTGCTGAGGAAACCAGCACCATTTACTTCCAACCCCTCTCTCTCTGCAGCCACGTGCTTTCAAGAACAACAAGTTAAGTGCTTTCAGTTCCCTGTGGCATTCCCAGTTTACTGGAAGAGGTGGGTTTCCCTGGAAAGGATGTCTGAAGACACACAGTGATTCTCAGACAGAAAGAGAAGTTCCCAAGAAGAAGAGCAGTCTGGACTGGGCCAGTCTGCACTGACAGCAGGGTCCTCCAGGCCAAGCTGGAGTCCCGCATGGGCAAAGGCCACCAGCAGCCCTGCAGGGTCACCACATCGCAGTGTAATGGCACTAGGACATCGCACACAGTATCCTAATGGAGCAGCAGGATGTGCTCAAGGAACAAAGGCTTTTCCATGAGCTCACAATGAAGGTCGTTGGCTCAAGGGCATATGAAGCCAGTGGTTAATAACGCTGTCTCAGGCCTTGAGAAAGCATTTGTTTGGCAATAAGGCTTTATTTAGACTGTGGGATCAGGAGCAGCTCAACACATCTTCATCTCCTTGGCCAAAGCCAAGGCAAGAGTGAAGAGATAAAGCCCGGGCCCTTTTCTTGTCCTCAGATCACCACAGTGACTGTTAGGCTCCGACTAGAGACTTCAAGCTATTAAAGCAGAAAGCACCTCACTAATATTTGCTAGATTAGGACCCTCAAATGAGGCTGAAACCTCCCCAGCTCTCACCCCACCTCTTCTGCACTAAAACCCCATCAGAATGGGAGGAAGATGGGCTGAGCTCTCAGGTAAACCTGCCCCATGAAGAATAACACCCATAGAACCCGGACAAGCTCTCGGCTAGCCCTGAGCAGCAGCAGTTCAACCGTCCCTGCCCGGGTGACACACACAGAAAGCCCTTCACTGCTTCCTAAAGTAACCCCATGCTAAAGTACTGCCCCGTTCCTAAAGTAACTGCCTGCAGCCAACAGAGCATCACCTACCCAGCAGCCAGGCCTGCTCCCCAACTCCTGCTGTGGAGCAGCCAGGAGGAGCTGGAAGTTAGCTCCTTCTAGAGTGAAACAAAAGCCTTTAGAGCCCGGAGATGCAAACCCCGCTCCTGGCAGCGGGTGCTAGGGCTCGCCGCGACCTCTAGAGGCCGAAGCTCCGGCACCCGCAGACACACAGATCCCGAGATAGAAACCGTTAATAGCTCCTTTAATAGGGAATGAGCAGAGCCCTGCCCTGGGCCGCATTGCCTCGACCCCTCCTCTTCTACTCTGCTCAGCTCTTCACCCTCCCTGGCCCCAGAGACAGATAGAGAGAGGGAAAAGCGAGAGAGCTCCATCCTGGGACAGAGCCCTAAATGAACATAACCAGGTCTTTACATGTTGCTTTTGAGAAGGCTGCCAGGATGCTGGCAAACACCACGTCAGGAGACTGGGAGGCATCCACGGCCGTGTGGATCCCACGCTTGCTGTAGTAGGACACCAGGGGGGAGGTCTGGGTGTGATAGGCCTTCAGGCGCGTCCTCAGGGCAGTTTCATTATCGTCTGAACGGCGGATCAGGGGCTCTCCAGTGACCTGGGAGAAGCAAGGGGACAGTCTCCAGCTGGCTGCAGCCTGGCACGCTGCCCCCTTCGCTCTGCAGCTCTCACAGCCCACGCTCCCCTCCTCCAAACACAGCCGAGAGCTGTAGGAGCGATGCTCAGGTCTGCAGGGGAGAGCGGGGCGAACCCAGCGCAGCCAAAGCAGTCCCAGAGCAGTCACTGAAGAGAGGAGGATTTGGCATCATGACCATTCCCCTATGCACCACTCTGCTTGCTAAAAGAAGCCAAAGGAGCCTTAAGAGCAGGCTACAGTTGCTCCCCAGGAGGGAAACCAGTCACAACCCACTGCAACTTCAGCTACGGACAGAGTCCAGCATGGCCCCATGGAACAGCCATGCCCTTCACTCATCCCATGCTGTGGCCTCAGGCTGCCCAGGCAGATCCCCATGCGCCCCAGACAGCCAGGACAGGAGGTAGGAGAGAAGGAAAGCAACGAGTTTTTTCCAGGGATGCTGCAAAGCATCAGCTAAACCCAAAGCAAGGGAAGCTGCAGCCTGGGGAGCTCACATACATCGTCCTTCATGTGCTCTTTCGGGGGTCTGAACTCCTCGTGATAAGAGCGGCCACTTGCTGGGTGAATCAGCCTAAGACAGAAAGCAAGTGTCAGCAAAGGACGAGCTCTCCTGAACCTCAAACTCAGCAGCATCTGAACATCTGCAAGAGCAGCTCCATCAGCCTCTCTGCTCAGAAAAAAGCTCTTCTGGTTATTTCTGGACCAAGGGCCTCTTCAGGCGCCTGAAGAAAACAGCTGTGCTAAGAGATGGAGCTTTTACTTTATGCTTTCCTGGGAAAGAGAGCCAGCTCCTGGAGATGGGAGGGTGACACGAGGCAAACACGGAACATCATGGGCCACAACTGACCCCAGGCAGGATGCTCAGCAGTGCTAAAATAGAGACCCACAGAATCCCAGAGTGGTTTGGCCTTAAAGCTCCTCCAGCTCCAACCCCTGCCAC
>WYDI02026695.1:0-47238 GCA_009867235.2 Psittacus erithacus | reverse complement strand
CTGAGAAAGTTGGAGCTGTTCAGCCTGGAGAAGAGAAGGCTGTGTGGAGACCTCAGAGCAGCCTTCCAGTATCTGAAGGGGGCCTATTAGGATGGTGGGGATGGACTGTTCCTTAGGGGCTGTAGTGACAGGACAAGGGGTAATGGGTTCAAACTTCAACAGGGGAAGTTTAGATTGGATATAAAGAGGAAGTTCTTTACTGTAAGGATGGTGAGGCACTGGAATGGGTTGCCCAAGGAAGCTGTGAATGCTCCATCCCTGGCAGTGTTGAAGTCCAGGTTGGACAGAGCCTTGGGTGGCACGGTTTAGTGTGAGGTGTCCCTGCCCGTGGCAGTGGGATTGGAACTAGATGATCTTAAGGTCCTTTCCAACCCTAACTATTCTGTAATTCTACGATTCTACGACATAATTGTGCATCCCATAACAGTTACAGTAATATCTTTGCTTTATTAGCAATGAATTGCAATTTATATGTTGCTGGTGTGTGGATTTTACTCTTAATTTGTATTTTTGTAGCAGAGCAGAGCAGTACAGAACATTTCTGTTGGAAGGGACCTACTATCTTCATCTAGTCCAGCTGCCTGAGTTGAGCAAAGAAGTTAAAACATGTTATTAAGGACATAGTCCAAATGCCTCTTAAACACTGTCATGCTTGGGGCACCTCTCTGGGAAGACTGTTCCAGTGTTTGACCACTGTCTTGGTAAAGAAATGGTTCCTGAAGTCAAGTCTAAAGTAGTCTGAAGTCTAAGTAGCATAGCTATTAGGATTATTCTTCTAAAGGGAAGAATGGCTGCCTAGAGAACAAACAGAATTATGGAGGGCTTTTTGATTGCTTCTTTTTACAGAAGATTGAAATACCTAAATCTGAACTTTCTCCAACCATTTTAAAGCTTGTTTCAAGCTTTTACTATCCATATGGGAGTAATTACACTTATAAAGGATTCAAGCTAAATCTGAGGTATTTCAGTGTTTGTCATCACATCCTCATGCATTTGTAGCCTGATTCAGGTTCCTCTGAAAGGAGTTCCAATGTTTTCTATAGGCCACCCTTAAAGCAAGAGCATAGAGCATTACTTCATCTTCCATTATGTATATCATGCTTTTCTAAATGTGATAGCAATGCAGTGTATGAAGCTAAATACATCCCTGCTTGCATGTATGCAGAGTGAAATATGCTGCTACTTCCACAGCTCGCTAACGCAGCATTTTAGTGGCATTACACAAAAAATGTGAATCAGGGTATCCTAGGTTTATCTTACCATCATTTACTGTTTACCATCATTTAGGTCTGCAATCTCTAATACGAGAATAATGGCAGGAAAAAGTGGCCTGGATACATTTTTTCAAATGACTTGTGTGAGATAAACTAAAGTCCTGTGTTATTTTATTTAGGGTAGTAAATTTACCCAGGTTACAGGCAAACAGCTACACTTTCATTAATGAAATGCTCTTAAGCTAATTTCCATTTGTATGCAAGCAACATCATCAGGTTTAGTACATGCACACAGTCATACATACTTATACCGATATCTGCATGAGGAGAAAGCGAACAGGCTGTTGATTTATTACACCCAAATTGAATGAATAAGATAACATTTTATTAGTAAGATACCATTATAAAAATGACTATAAATGGATACGATACAAGTGGTATATAGCCTTATCGGTAAATCTACAGTATGTTAGGACCTGGTATATGTTGTAATAAAAAGATAATTAAAAGTATTGAATCACAGAACCAGACCAAGAAACAGCCCAGTAACAAGCTCCATTAGTGAGAGTATGCACTGTCAACCAGGTTCAGTAAAGACTGAAAAGTGAAGTCAAATTTTTAAGAAGGGTAAAAACCTCTAAAGTCTAAGCAGGAAAGGAATAAAGAAGGGGAGTGTTTTTCTGACTTTCTTTAAAAAAAGACTAAAATCACTTGATTTCTTCTTTGAGGAGTTTTATCTCATACCTTTAATGAGTGTATTTCTGGTAAGGCAATATCTGCATTCTTTAACTGCTGTAAGTAACATAGCACAATGGAAACCTGTACAAATATTTCAGAGGGCTTTTTTTGCCTTTTTTTTTTGGGGGGAGGGGGGCGGAGAAGGGAGAGATACTTCTTGGGGACGGATGTGTTGGGTTTTTGGGGTTTGTTTTCAGTTTTAGAATAGCAGTGTCTGGCTCTGGAAATAAACACTGTCTTCTCCTCATCCCTCCCCCTTCCCCCTCAGGTCAACAGTTTCCTCTCCCTCCTTCTGGTCAGTTTAATATGGAGATGTTGCCTGAGCCTTGTTGTACAGAATAAGCACACGTTTTCTCCTGGGAGCTGGTTCATGCAAAACACTGCCCTGCTGAGAGAGTGGAAATTTACCCATAAGACATTCTTCCAGCAGCAAGACTCCAGAGGAAACCTGATCAGAATTTTTAAAAACATGCCTTGATTTTCTCTATAATTCCTTCAAAGTTTCGTGGGGAAAAAATATAAACCAAATGTTTAATGTTTGTTATGCTTGGTCTTGACCAGAAACGGTCTGAGAGAGAGGGTCTCATTTGGGGATAAAAACTGAGAAGAAGACAGCAGTGGATTATTTTCAACAGATTTTCTGCTGCTATGGCTTCTCCTGCAATTTCTTTTTGTGTTTCTTTCCTCCTCCTGACTATCAGTTTATAGTCTCTGCAGCACTCAGTCTGATCAATACACCAGCTCTTCCCCCTCCACACACAGGCAGAATCTTACTGACTTTGAGATATGCAGGTGACATTTGCAAAATAAAACCATTTATTTTTACTGCGTAAGTTTGTGTCACAGCTTTATCAAGAAAATATATTTCCAAGGAACACAGAACATGAGAAAGGTGATGATTTTTAAGATGTTATTTCTTAATACGCATTGGAAAAATGTGTAGGAGAGCTATAGAGTGAATTTAAAATTCTCTTAAGAAAGGAACTTTTAATTTTGGGCCTTATCCAAAGTCCAGTGTATGCTCCCCCTTACCTCAGTGTGCCTCGAACCAGCTTTTTATTGTTTAATCTTACTCTGATCGATTTCAGCAGCACAGCTCCCGCTATGTTTTATTATCATAATAAATTTAACCTTTATACTTTCATAGTACCTGAAAGTTGCAACTAGCGTAGGACCCAGTGTGACAGGTACTATTTACAAACTCCTTATTGAATGACAGTCCCTTCCTTCAGAGGTTTCAGTTGTTAGTCAGTTTGCAGATTGACATATCCCACAGTTGTGTATCAGGAAATGCTGGCATGTTCAGACCTAATGAATCAGTGAAGTTAGCCAGATGTAAAAGAACTTTGCAGAAGAGATTTTCTTATAAAGACATTTTTAGGAGAGGGAACAGATTTCTATGCTAATTTTCAGCAAAGAAGCATCCCTAAATAAGATACAATGCCGGAAACTTGATTTTGTCTCTTCACTACCTGCAGTAGTAGGGAGATTGTTTTTATCTTTCTCTGCAGCAGCACTGGGATTCTATGTTCATTCTGGTGACTACATTTTAAAAATTACATTAAAAGTGGATCCAGGAGTTAAAAAAATGATGTGAGGGATGGAGAACATACAATGAGGTTTCAAATTCAGTGTGTGTAGATTAGAAAAGAAGGTTGAAATGTGATTGCAACATTTAAACACCTTAAAAAGAAGAAATCATCAAGCTGTAAATGGCTTTTTAAATTCCACAGAAAAAGATGTAACAGGGAGCCATGACTGGAATTTATATCCAGATAAAATAAATACTGGAAGGAGGGTACAATTATAACAATCACTGCAATGGATTCTTGGAAGTGTCAGGAGAAGTAGTGGATTCCCTGTGCCCTGGTGAATTTGAATCAAAAAAACCTAGAAAATCAGTGCTAGCCAAACACAGGTAAGGATTATTGATGAGATAATCAGTGAAATTCTGTAGATGTAAGAGGTCAAGCTGTACTACTGATAAAGATCAGGAGAACTACTTGCTCAGAGAAAAAGCAGGAATTTTGAATTCATTTTTGGTACTAAGCAACTTAGATTTTTGCTGAAGTGTTTCTATTTTGGAGAAACAAGTGGTTGGAGTACTTGTATGTTTCAGCTCCTGTGGGGTATGTGACATCTCAACTCAAAACCCAATATTTGGACTCATCATTATTACTTTATTTTCTAATTCCACTTCCTAAGGACTTCCCATAGTTACATCCCATTTCTAACTATTCATCAGCCACCTGTTGCTTTGTTTCCCTGTCTGTAGTGGGATTCTATCTAGCCTGGGGGAAATGTTTTATCTCGCCCAAGTGTCCAGCTATACAGTAATGCAAACATAAAAACAGGCGTCACAGTAAATGATGAATAAGAAACCCATTAAAGACACTTCTAACTTGAAGCATCTTGAATGAAGCAAAGATACTGCAGATGAGCTACAGATAGTCCAAGTATAATATGGTTATTGCCATTATTCTGAAATGCATGAATTCTATGCAAGTTTCCTGTGGTCTGTTCCACAAACCCAGGATGCTGATGACTATCAGTAAACTCTGTACCAAGCAGAATCATTGAGATGCTGAACCACCCCAAATTGAATCACAGCTGGAGGATTAGCCTGAATTACAGGTGGAGACTCTTAACTGTGGATGGGACCAATTCCAGAAGGCATTACATGACACATTGTAATAAAACTTAATGAGGGGTAGGGGAGAATTTAAGCATTCCTGGGAACTGGTGGTCTAATTTTTCTCCACCTCAGGGACATGTAAACTGGTATTCACTGAATCAGCAAAAAGTAAATATAAATTCTTTATTTTTTCATATAATAATGCAGAAAGACAGACACTATGCATATCTTCTTATGTCCATAAGCTTAGCATGTACTTATTCACCTCTTTCTCTCTGCTCAGTATGTTCCACATTTACCAAAATGTAGTAACAAGATGTAGATTAATAATCAAGGAGATTAATTTTTAAAAGGTATTTTTACTATGGACAGTTTCCAGGAAGAGAGAGTCCTTTCTCATTCACACTACTCCTCTGTGTTTTGATGCACAGGCACTCCACCTTTGCATGGTTTGAATTCCTCACAAAGCTGCACTTGTAGTAATAAAAACACTTTAACACAAAGCACAAGTCCCTCACAATTGGCCCTTTTACCCGATGTCCACGTATAATATTTCTGTCATTCTGTGCGTGAGGGTGGAGGTCTTCTTTATGTGAAACTTCCACTCTGTCCACTCAAAACACCCCACTCCTCATCCTCAGAACATTCTGAACAGCCTTCTTTTCTTCTCATGAAGGCTGTGCAAAATTCAATACAAAACTAGACCATAGAGGAGATGCAACTTATTGGTAATTATGAGGTTTTTTTACACCAGCCTTCCAAAAAGCACACTCCATAGAGGTTCTACAGCTGCTTATGGTCAATTTCAACAGTTACTCTTTTTGACAACATGGTGGGTAAGACTATGTGACAGTAAAATTCTGTAAAGCACCTGGCCATAGGCTTCTCTGTAAGATAGTTTGCACATGGAGAAGAAACATAAAAGCTGCTTTACCTGACTCCTACTGTCACACCTCTGGCAGCTTCAGTTAAAGATACCAAAATAAAGAATGCAGTAGCCCCAAATTCATAGAACTTTGCTAAGGATGAAATATGTAGAAATCTTCCACCAGAAGCTATGCAGGTTCCCAAACACTGTCCATAGTGTGCAAGCAAAACCCCTATTCCTCAGTTATTCTGCACACACAGTGTAGATAACAAAAATGTTGTGATTTGAAAGTGTAAACCTGAGCATAGAGCCTAAATTTGTCTTTAGATTGTATACATTGGAGAAGAGCCATGTCTTGGCAATGAGAAATGCACACTGCACATAATAGAGTACAGCCTTCAGGCTCAAGTAACTACAATCATACAGACATTTGCTTTATTTGCATTATAAAAGTGAGACTCAACTGAATCTACTGGCTTAAGAGCTCTTTAGCAGCTAGTGGAAGGCAAGGGAAATAAGAAAATTGTCTGGCAATTCCTTCAAGATAACTCTTTCTGTAAAACTTAATTTTAATGGAGAAAATAGACATCAAGCATGTACATCTATGCCTTTATATAAGATGCTAAAGTTCATTAAAAAATGTCTTTATTATTAACAGATCCTTTCCTTTGAAAATTTCTTTACAAATTCCTGCTTACATTAAAATTTTGCACCAAGTCACACAGCACAATACAAATCGCATCAATTAACTACATTTGTATGCTACACTGATAGAATGCAAAAGTACCTGTAATACATGAATTAGATAGATAACAAAGATATAAATTGAGAAAGAAATTTGCCCAAACTTTGCAAGATGAAAAAAAAGGTAAACTATTTAATTTCCATTAATGAGAATGAAGAAATACGCTATTGAAATAAAACCTTTCTAAAAGCAAAGAGCAATTACGCTTCATGCTCAAAAGACCACAGATTCCACATAAAATTCACAATGCTCCACCAATTATTTGGAGTTTAAATTCCCTTATTGTAGCAATTGAAACAATCTCAAAGAGTGCAAAAATTACCGAGTTGAAAAATCTATTCTTTCAAGTATACCATGCATTCATTTTGCACATAAACGATCTTAAAGTATTTCAGAAGGTGCTGTACTTTTTAGTTTTAAAGGTAAAAATAACATCTATCACTTTAGTAACACTGTTAGATATCTTTTAAATAGATATTTAACAGAATTACAGACATGTTGGAGAAGATAGCTTACATTCACTGTAAAGGCTACTGTAGTGCATTAGTCTTCAGATAAAGTAATGGGATCTTTTCCATGTATTAACAATCCTCCACACAAAAGGTTTCTTAAAACTTTTTAAACAGCTTTATCAAGTCAAGGTTACAAAGCACAAATGGGTAGTTAAATGATACATGGTTACTGAAAAGGGTATTGCCAGAATCCATACAGGTTTTGATTGCTTTAGGAAAAAGGGGAATTTGCAAGGCTTGCTTCTTTAAAACTAAAGTGTATTTTAAAATTTACAATGGCATAACAAATTGAAAGGTAGTCCTGTAGTGCAGATTTTTGGTTATCTCACTTCTAAAGAATCTTTATCAGACCAGTACGATTTAAGCTGCAATGCATTGATTTGTCCGCTCTGACATGATCTGAGAGTGAGCAAAACACAAAGTCCAAAACCACATAGAAGCTTCCAAAAGTTGTTGCAGGCTTTCCATTTGCAGCTCTGGTAATTGCAAAGTTCAGCAAAGACAATGCTAATTTTATGTTATAAATAACTGTTTTAAAAGCAGCATTTTTTTTATAGGTAGAGATATATACTATTTATTCTGGTCAAATTCCTGTTGATAGCAATAACAGCTGTATATTCAAGAAGGTGGCTACATATGTATAGCTTCTAGTTTTTGCACATACATATGCATATTTATCTACCCAGCATCCATCACCCCACCAATGATTTAAGTACTTCTAAATGTGTATCACTTTCTGGTTCCCACTTCTACTTCTCTATCTTCAACAAGAGTGTCCAAAAAGACTCATACACCTACACCTACAGTTTGTCCAGTTCTCTGGTTCAAATTTCAAAGCACACAGGATCAGGAAATATAAACCCAGGTGTTTGGCAAAGCACCCAAAAGTAATAGAAAAAAATACACTGTGTGGAACAAATGATGAATCAGTCTTTTATTCATTTTTCTGCAAGGTTTGTAGAAAATAAATGAGCCTTTCTTTTTGGTGCTACCACAGCATAAAAAGAGAATCACTGGAACATGCTGGAATCGCCATAAAAAGTGAATAAAAAATAGCAAGAATGGCTCTCAAATGCCTACATAAAGCTAAGTCAGGGCTATAAAAACTGCTGCATCTAATTCCATAATTTCTTTCTGTGTTTTCATGCAGTCAGCCATTTCAAATTGTCCTGGAGTTCACTGTCCAAGGATATTGCAAAAAAATCTTATCTAACCCATAATGCAAGCTATTATTTTTATTATCATTATTTCTTATTGATATCATCATTGCTAAAAAAAAGGTGTTAACTTCAACCCAAATCAGTACTAGAACAGGGCATTCACCTTTTTGCTTTCCCTCCCCCAAGATTTTTTGCAGAAGTAATTTCATTTGATTTTCTGTACACCCCTTAACAGTTTGTGAATTTTTGTTCCTCTCTAAGATATGAATATATTACACTAAGGGATATTATATAAATGAGACCATTATTCAAAATGAGAACCTTCTTTACTAAGAGCATCACTATTTGCAGAGTATGAGACAAAATAAATGTCTCCCATGAGTGACTAAATGCAAAATAAAAAGTAACCACTCAACTTTAATAGTTTAAAAAAGCTATTAAACGTAATGGCTCCTCAACATTCGAGCAGCACTATGTTTTAAGTGATTTTCATTTTTAAAGAACTATTTTATTTACATTTGAAATATTGATGGTGCATAAAGTTCTGTTCATGTAGTAATGATAGTCAAAAGTATTTAAAATAATCGGCACAAGACCAAAGTCATAAGTTTGCTCTGTTCTTAGGCCAGCAGAGAGACTCCCGTGCTAAAAACATAAAGGTCTGAAGAAAAATAAGAAACACGTACTCCACTGTATGTAATTCTTGAAAAAGTATCTGTGGCTTTCTTGGTAACTAGAAGAAGAAATATCAAAGCAAAGCCTACTAGATTATTAAGCAATAAAGTAGTAATTCAATCTGTTACTTTTACTGGTCAAGGAGAATTCTGGTTCTGGATATATGTTCCCAGAAATTAACTCTTTAGGTAATAACCTCATCATCAAAATTTATGGCTGTAGAGGAGCTGTTTCAAAATACCACAAAGACCATGCTTGCATCAAACAGGTAAAAAGAAAGCAAGCTTATTTTCACTTAAACCATTCCCCCTTGTCCTATCACTGCAAGGACATGTAGTGTTAGGAAATGGTGGAATGGTTTTAAATTGAGTTACTGATTTAGATTAGACATTAGGAAGAAGTTTTTTATTGTGAGGGTGGTGAGACACTGGAACAAGTTGCCCAGAGAAGCTGTGGCTGCCCCACTCCTGGCAGTGTTCAAGGCCAGGTTGGATGGGGCTTTGAGCAGCCTGCTCTGGTGGAAGATGTCACTGCCCAAGGCAGGGAGGGTGGAACTAGAGAGCCTTGAAGATCCCTTCCAACCCAAGCCATTCTGTGATTCTATGATTCTATAAATTTATGGTGCCACATTTAGAAATAAATTCACATTACTATATCTTGTGTTGCCAAAGGCTGAAAAACAAAATCTTCAGGAGGGTCTACAACTTATTTCCCATATTATTTTGTTAACTGATATCAAGCCTGGTAGCCATGCCAGTACAGCATCCATATACTATCTGCTCAGAGCAACAGCAGAATTTGTGGGAAACCAAAAAAATACACATGCCACTTTACAGGAAAACAAAAAAGACTACAGATCACAGTTATGAGTCCACAGTAACTTGTGTGCCAGCAGCATGTAAAGCTGAATGGGCTTAGAGTAGCCTAGAAAATTATGTGAAATGTCCAGATCTGCAGGATCTATCTCTTCAGTGAAACACTCAGAAAGGAAGCAGGGCACACTGAGAGGCCACAGCTGGCACACGTTGTGAGCAAGGCTGTAAATTGTAGAGCCTTAATCTCTCTTTTGCTCAGTTGAATTTATCCTGAATTTCTGTACAGTTCTATGCTTTCCTGAAGAGTACTGCAGCTTAGCTTTTCATGGTAGTCAATTAGAAGAAGAGAATGGTTACATCTCTTCACCCAAAATGTAAGCAGCCATGAACAATACAGGCTTTGAAACATGCCAAGAACTAAATCTTGCTTTAAGGTTAGATGCAGAGGATATGAAACCTCAGAAAAATTCTGCAGGAAATACTAGCCCGAACTAAGAGGAAGGAGGCTTGAATCTTCCCACAATTAGAAAAGATGCTGAAGCAGAGGAAGAGGTCATAGGTTAGGTAAACAACAGAATTGTCATTTACTGGGGTTTTTTTTATGAGTAGCTTTACTTTCTGCTTTGTAATCAGGAAAGTCAAACTCTTTTTTAGTCTAGAATAATGTATAATTATTCTAGAAAAATAAATGTATGTTTATTCTAGAACAAACATCAGAAAAATATTCTTTTTCAAAAAATAAATTTTAATTGTTAAGTATAATTAATCCAGAATGCTTTAATGTTCATGGAGCAGAGACTTGGAGCCAAACAGTTTAGAAGCAGGCAGCCTCAACAACCTTAGCACTTTTAGGGGGAAAAGAGGCCCCATACTGCTGCAAAAACCTGTTGGAGAACTGGTAATCCAAACACTGGGGCAGAAAAGAAAGTCTTCTCAATGTAATGAGTCTAAGCAGTGAGAGAGATGTATCAGACAGTGGCTGACTGTGACTTTAGGATACTGTCCTGGATTCAGAAGCAGCAGTCATTTTTCTCCTTAGTAGCTGGTGCAGTGCTGTGTTTTCGACTTTAGTCTGAAAGCAGTGCTGATAACACCGATGTTCTTAGTTATTGCTAGGTAATGCTAACTCTGATCAAGGACTTTTCAGTTTCATGCTTTGCCAGTATGGAGAGGCGCGGGAAGCTGGGAGGAAGCAGAGATGGGACACCAGATCCAAACTAACCAAAGAGGTATTTCATACTACGACACTTCATGCCCAGCCTATAAACTGGAGGCCGGGGGGGGTGGGGGCTGTGTTACCCAGAAGAGTTAGATCACTGCTCGGGTCTGGCTGGGTATCGGTTGTGAGCAGTTGTGTTCTCCTCCCTTGTTATGTCCCTTATCATTATTATTATTGGTGGCAGCAGCAGTGGTTTGTGTTATACCTTAGTTACTGGACTGCTCTTATTTCAACCCATGGGAGTTTCATTCTTTTGATTCTCCTCCCCATCTCTCTGGGAAGAAGGGGAGGAGTGAGGCTGCGTGGTACTGAGTTACCAGCTGGGCTTAAACCAGATATTCCACAGTGCTCCTCAGACTTTTTCACTTCTTATTTTTCATTTGTAAATTTCTTAAGGTAGCATTTAAAAAGCCAGCTGGGGTAAACTTTATACACATTGACAGTTAAAAATCTAAACATACTTTTCATTGTATTTGTGAATTATATAAAGTCACAGCATAAGATAAGGAATAGATTTAAATTACTTGTCCACTACCACATAGCAGGACAGGGACAAAGCTCAGAGAGAATTCAGAGATATATCAAGGTATCAAACTACTTACTTCTTTGCTTCCCTTTGCTTCCATCCCTTGCTGGGTAGGTGGCATCCATTTATGTGCTCCAACTGCCAGCATTTTTCTGACAGCTTCATTGTGCATCTGCACTCGTTACTGATTTCTGTCCAGACAAAACCACATCTGGCGTTTCTAACTGGCATAACCCACAATTAAAACACAGGCACCACTGACTTCCATTCCCAGCTCTGTTTTTAGCTGCTTGTTGTGTCACAGTCAATACCAAAGTGTTCAGTGCAGACATTGTAGATACCTGCCCTTGTATTGAAGCCGTATCACCTGATACACTTCTTCCTCCAATTCATTTCTACCGTTGCTTTTCCCCTCTGAGAGTCAACATACTCTTCTCACATCATAAAAGTCTCCATATACTATTCACAAGCACAGCACGTTGTAAAATACATCTGTGCTTTTTCTGATCAAATTCCTTCCCCATATTTTGAGTCTATCTACCAGCAACCACCTTTTTTCCTAATATCTGGCCTTTTCTTCAAGGCCCTGCACAGCTCTGCTTCCAAATGCTGACTTCATTCACATCTCCTCTGCTTCCGTTGTCATGGCTACAACACCAGCCTCACATCCAGGCTTCCTTTTCCCCACTGGAAATTTCAGGCTTTCTTTCAAGATGTCCATGATATTTGAAAATCCTTTAAATATTCAGCCCTGCCTAATGACCAGTATCTATCATGACATCTCTAAAAGTGTTTCAGATTTTCTATTTTGTCAAACATGACTGAGGATCTTCTTTGATTTCCAGAGCTTTTGAATGATGGATCTTCAGTGAGAAGTCTTAACATTTCTTGGAGACCACCAAACACCCAGTCTCTAAACTCGTAGCTCAGAACTCTAGTAAATCAAGAAGGTCTTGTGGACTGCCTGCATATTTCTTATGGTAGCCCTTGAATGAAGTGTGGAAATTGGGGGGGTGGGGGCAATGTCTTATTTTCACAAAAATAATTTTGGATCAATGAGACTCAATAAGCAGGCTTTAGGCTAAGTTCAAACCACAATTCCATCTAGGCCACAGAATTATATCTATGGCAAAGCAGTTAATTGAACAGCAATACAGAAACTGCCTGCTTCAGATCTCCTGAAAATGACATTTTTTTATGAAAGCAGAAGGTGGAAAAAGTGGGAAGCAGCCCTTTCCTTTGCACAGCCTGCAGACTCTAAAATATTCAGAGGAAGAACTGCAGCAGATCTTGCAGCTACTGCCATTTCTGAGCAGGGAAGGAGGACAAGGGCACTCCAGACTGAGATCTGTGGTCTTTTGTTGGGGGAGAATGAAAGGAAGAATTATCTCCAGAAACCACGGTTGGTGTCAAATTGTGGATCCTGGAAAAGATGGCATGGCCAAGATGTCCAAGAATGTGTGAGAAGGTGAGAAAGGGAAGACACTTCATAAGCGAGATTAAGACGCAGCCCCGCTATCCCAGAGAAGCACAAGAGAAGAAACATTACAGAACTGAGGCTGCAGAGTCTGGTTCTGCTGTAATCACATGATGTGATTAATCTTCTCTTAACTACCTTCCATGTCTACTTTTTATCTCCAACTCACTCATATAATTTCACTGGAGCAGATACCATACTTACTGTTGTATCTTGCCAGAAAAAATAAACTACATGTGTACAAAACAGCTGCTAAGCTTCAGTCAGTACCTCTAGGGAACAGGCTGTTTGATGGCGTGGAAGTTTTACATTAACAAGAAAATTATCAACCTATACCATTCTAATGTCACTTTGGATTTGAAGTTTCATCACATGCATTATTTTTTTTTACATTTTCTCCTACATTTTTAATAATGTCTCTAGTTTGACTTACAGTCCTGATACCACAAAATATTAATAATTTCTTAAGAGATAAGATGCAGGCGAACAAATCATGGGGAGTTTGTAGGTTGGCTGCAATTTTACTTACAGTATCAGTCATTGGTTTTGTAGAGAAAAGGAGAAATAAATCATGCCAAATGTACTTGTTCCTCACCTTGATATCCATTGCTGCTGTTAATATGGCATCGGCCACCAGCCTTCACCTTTCAACAGTGTTCAGTGGAGGAAGCAAGAAGAAAGGAGTACACATCCATTGTCATTGCTGATATTTTTCAACATCATGACAGGTTCTCAGTTGCACAGTGACAGCTGCACTGACAATAAGTGGGTTTACACCTGGTGTTTTCTTGAGGGAGAATAACCCAGTGACACCGGACAGAGCACAAGTCACTGCAGAAGAGGTGGCAGCCTGTCCTTCTTACATAGGAATGGTTGATGAACCAGAAGAACTGCCTGTAAAGCCCCTAAAGCTGTGGCCATTAGAAGATGCAGTGGCAAATTCATTCTTCAGATTTTTATCATTTTATTTTCCTCAACATTTTTTCAAGGCTAAGCTTTGATGCTTAGGGGAATGGTAAAACAAGATTTGTCTTTCCTTATCTATCATACGAAGACATGGAACAATTGGCATTTAATCACTTACTGGTTCAACACATGGGCATGTAGGCACAGGACAAAGATCTCTGAGGAGATCCCAGTCTCTGAGGAGGTTCAGATCTTGAGCTGTGTTGCTGGGGCTCATCTCCTCTCTACTTGTTGTGAAAGTAATGTGAAATGACAGCACTTCCCAAATAAACAGAAAGGCCTTTTCTTCGTTATCTTCAAACAGTGTAGCAGACTACAGGATGAACTAGAAACTCTCTACTTTAAGGTTACTCTTCTCTCTATTTTAGTGAAAACCAAAGAACTTTTCATTTTCTGTCAACCCAGGCAGTGAAATACATGTATCACAGGTCCATTGTAGTTCACACAGTCAGATATGCATGGTGTTTGAGTCCCACCACACTGCATTCATGGAAATTTATCTTTCTTTCCAGGCTCCAGCAGTGTCTTTCTTTGGCTCTCTAGCACATTTTACATGTACATTTTGGAGTTTAAGCAAAGCTTTATTCCTTAAGTTTACAGTTTCTGTGTTCAAGGATATGTATTAATCTAAATATACAACTCCAGGCTTTCCTCCCATAGCATATCTCTTTTAAATCATGCAAATTTGTTTTGGTTCTGATTAGTCCATCAAAGCTTATCTCTGTTCATCTCCCCTCCAATGGTTGGCAAGGCACTTTCCATTTCCTTTTACAAGACTTGATCAGAAACAGTTGGCATACCTCAGCATATAACTCATTTTTTAAAGTAGCAACCTCATCAATCCTTTCCTGTTTACATTTACAAGGTTGTTGCCATGCAAACTGACACTGTTAGTCTTTGATTTCTGGCCCAGTGTAAAGGTGAAAAGATGAAAATAAATAGATGTGCAATCAAAGCAGAAACTGATATTTAGGGAGACTCCGTAACACCAAGTTCAGAAGTTTTTCATAGACACATTGGCAACTGTCACTGTGTGCAATGTAGTTCTCCATTCCAGGTGCCTAAGGATGGTAACTAGATTTTAGATAATGCATTTATATCATATAATGCTATATTTGTGGGTGGGAGTGAGACAGCAAGAGAACTCTCTCCAGTGTGCAATGGGAAAATACAACAGTGTTTGTTTGCAGTAATGTTTAGCTTAGATAAGGTTGGGAAAGGAATTTTATTATTTGCTGTGATATTTACTGCTAACATGATTCTTTTTCTGCTTGCATTTTCCTCTTTTCAAATCCATTCTACTATATCCCCATGTTCAGTTTTCCTTTGTAAAGAGATCCTTCTGAACCTTCCTGCGTCTTCTGCTGGTGTCCCTATTTTCCCTGGTGTCTCTGCTTTCAGAGATCAGTTCTGTTCTGCCTCATGAAACAGAAGCCACCAAGAAACACTGCTAAGTTCATTCCTTCTTTTACAAACCCTGGTGCTCTTTGTAGAGAGGTTAGGACAATTGTAGACACATTTGCAAACAAACAAACAAAAGAAAACCCTACCCAGACAGGCAGCTAGGATTCCATAGCCATAGGCTATGAGAGCTTCCTCATGAACTTTGAACCTCAAAATTCCCCATCAACTTTTGCTGCTCTTGTTCCCTTCTAATTGATTATTTGAGTGATCAGTTGGAGTTTGATCAATATAAAATCTGTGATTTTTCTAATTGTGATTCTATACAGCTTATCTAAATTGGTTACCTAAGAGTAATGACTAACCTTTTCAAAACTCTCATCGGGAAATATTATGGTAATGAGCAATGCCTGAGCTTCACAAAGGGTGCCTGCAATATAACTATACTATTGAACAGATAGATCATTTATAAAAGTGAAAGTTTGCTTCCAGAAAAGGCATCTTTATGGAAATGTTTAGTCCATTAAATTAACAATTCAAGTTTATTTCTTATTTTATGAATTTACCAGAAGACCACCTAGATGATAACATTTGCTGTAGAAATGACACACTACTATTTAACACAGAGAATAGATGCTGATCTTTACTTCAATCCACATAGCATATTTACAGGAATAGTCTACAAAAAATTAGATTTCCCCAAATGAAATATACTTGTTTATGTGAGAGGAGTGGGGGGAGGGATGCAAACTGCAAACCAAAACCTATTTAATCTACTGCAATTTATATGAATGATCTCATAGCCACAAAATAGGTCCATGTTCAAACATTTTAGTGTTAGATATCCAACAAATATTCAAAACACCATTTGTGCAATACACATAGATGTTGATGTTACGGAACAGCAAATGCTCTGCTTGAGGTTTTCTGCAAAAAACAATTTACAAACATTTATTTTAGGAGGTCAATAGCGCATTCTCTCTTGGCCAAGCTATTTGTGATGCTATTAGGCAAGGTTATTTGCATGCATCTATGCTTATTAAAGATTTTGAAAAGTAAACTTCAGCTTGAATTTTACCCCAACATGGAACATAATTTCTTTCTACTTTCAAAATTAAGTTCTCTAGTCAGCTACCCCATAATGTCTATGCAGTGTCATTTTACAGCACTCATGTTCCGATACTCTAAAGCACTTAGACAGTATTGTTGACTCCAGTGCAACAATTTGCATAGTCAAATTACATACTTTTTGGGACCTGGGCCTAATACTTCCTTTCATTGTTTGTATGTATTGCAAATGGTTTCTGTTTCTTTCTGGATGCAGGATAGCTAATTATGTTTCAGTCCCTGGGCATCCAGCAAGCATAATATAAAACCACAAGCTTACAGCTTTTTCTTACTGCAATTTTGTCCCAGTGCAGGCTGGCTAAAGGTGCAGTTACAGGCTTCCACTCCAGAGCAGCTTCCTCCCAATATCCAAGGAAAGTAATCTCCTGGCTATGCTAACCGTCATCCAAAAACCTACCATATAATCTAATTGAACTATCGATTCCCAAGCTAGGGCTTCTATTTAACATTCTAGAGAGAAAGAAAAGAGAGAGAAAAAGGTTCTGCAGACACAGTAACACAGTGCTGCACAAACCTTCCTTAGCTTCTGTTGCTTTACGTTAATTTATCGTAAAGATTATGGGAAAAAATGCTGTTACAATCATAATGTCAGTACCCCCCTCCTTCTCTGAAATGTTTCTTTTTATTTCAAGCTGCAAATTCTTAAACAGGGAGTATACCTTTTCCTTAATAAGAAAGAGTCTAGCTGCAAGGAGGAATAGAAGAATTGAAAGTGCTCCAGCATAGCATCACCTCACATTACTTATGCGTCTAGACAGCTGGTAGCACTAGCAGTATGACAAAACCTTTCTCAGCTTTTTTTTTTTCGTTTGTTTAGTTTGGGTTTTTTTGAATTTAGGAGGAGAAAAAAGAAGCGTGTAGTTTGCATTTAAAAAATTCCATCAGAAACCCACTTTATCTTTCATTCTGATTGAAAGACCAACAAACTCCCTTGACAGTTATTTCCTATGAATATTAATCAAGTTACCACTACAGTGTGTTTACTAATCTTTTAGAAATAATGCAAGCATTATGGGGACAAGATATTAGTGCCTTGGAATTAGAAAAATATTTTGAACATTTGACCAACAATAGAGGTTCTATTCTGGCAAATCTGTAAGCACAAACCTTAGGACTGTTTTACAGGAAGCTATATATACTGGTAGCAATGTGTGACATTCCTCCATATTTTTGATGCAGCAAGTCAGGATTATTCAAACCAATACTGAAGGTTCTTACTTACTAAAGTATTCTGTGCTGTTAGCTGATCGCAGAATATTTAGTTGATATAACTGGAGTAACTTAAATAAGAAAATGTCTTCATTTTTTTGAATGGCGTGGTGAGATTTCTTCTTGCTGGTCAAAATAGTTCCTTATAACAAAACGTATTTAAAGTAAGGTGATAAAAGCACTTCCTAATTGTTTCACTAGTAGCTTTCTGTATTTGGAGATCTTTGAAGTCACAAATTAAGCAACTCTACAAAGGTGAGTTCTTCACAAAATAATTCAAAATCATCTCTGAAAGGGTTTCTAGTCTGTTTTTTACAATGTATATATTGTCAGAAAATGACGCTGGGGTTCTTCCCGCCACGTCCCTTCATGGCTAGTTTGTAAGTTAAACCACTCCCTATCTATTTGCCAGCCCCTAAAACTTCCTCAGATAGCTAAAAACCATGTTGATAGTTAAGAGCTACAGTTTACTCTAGTCTTGTACTTTTGGGGCAATGAAGCTGAATAACAGGATATCTAGCAACAACCTAAACTAGCATTGTTCCTGCCTATTTTCCACTGGGATTATAAGAATGGAAATTTTAATCTTATCTAGGAAAACAACAACAAATCTTGAAGGGAAAAATTTCTTTCTATTGGTAAGGTCTATATACACATAAGGGGAACAGAGTGACATAAAGCCCTAGGAGAGGTTTCCCCAGAGAAGGAATTACTTCCTTAATCTCTTTGGAAGCTGTGATGAAGGAGCAGTTATGTGAATACAGCCAAAGAAATACTAGGTAAGGCACTGCAGCAGCAGTGACTGCAGGCAGCTCCATGCTTGCAAGGTAATGCAGGGAAGCTGCTGTAACTGTAAGAGTGGTAACCCTAACTTTCACAGGAACAACTTCCAGAGCAGCCCAACATTAGGTGGACGAAAAGGAAGCAAACTGAACACCATAATGCTATTTCCTCCCAACAGCCTTAAAAAAGTCTTAGCCCACATTTTCATAGAGGATTGTTCACCAAACACTTTGTACAGCTTAAAAGCAATGACTGCTTCAGAGGAGTAACCATTGTGTGAGGAGGAAAGTAAGGGAAAGAACAGCCACACCACAGCTGGCCAAACACCAGCCTCCATCAGCCAGAGGTTCATGATCCATCTGGAGCAGAGAACAGTTGAAGGAGAAGGTGTGGGAGCACAGGCATGCAGCAATATGGAGTCAAAGGAAAAGAGTAAATATACTGCTGGAAACATCACTTATTGTATACTTATTTGGTGCTATTTATTTACTGCAAAACAAGAATGTTGCTGAATCCCAAGTTCTTGCATCTGTTCAGAAATGAGGGTCGGAACATTACTAGCATCATTGGTGCTAAAAGGGTCATTTGCTGATAGATTTTCTTCAACTTTTTTTTGTTAATAATGATCAGTCCCTGACATTTTTCATAAGCTCTAAAACTGGTTTTTCAATATATAGGTTACTGTTTGGGTCTGGCTCTCATTCCGTCACACTGTTGCTATTTAATGGCAAACTGTATTAAAATTACTCTTATTCTGTTGGCAGCAGTTTGGGCTAATGTGACTAATATATCTTTTTGAAAGAACTATCCATAATATGAACTCTGAAAAGGACCATATGCACTCCTTTTAAGATTTTTTCATTGCTAGAAGTGATGACCCAAGACGTTGAAGCCCAGGAACTTGTTTCATTTCTCCTGGTTTACCCTTGTTGACCAAAGCCTATGGATATTAGAGGAGAATTCAGAAGGAAAGCCTAAGAGACCCAACAGAAGGCTACCTCAGCTTTCATTCTCTGCAATAGCTAACAAAATCATGAGATCATCATCTGGTTCTTCCTTCATTAACCATGCATTTGCATGCTTCCTTATTATTGTTACATTTCCCCTTGTATTAAGGAATCATCAAGAGAAACTCCTTATCAGCTGCATTATAAGCCTGCTAAAATACATGAATTCTACATCACCCCCCCCACCTCAAATTTTGAGGACTTGACCATAACTGTCGGCAGTATTCCAATCTATGCATAAAGAATTAATAAAATATGTAAATTCTGAATGGCACAACACAGCTTTGCCATATTCAGTAGAAAAACCAGGAACCTTCACTCAGGAATTCACCTGAAGTGAAACTGTATCCTGTTCAGTGGAGTACACAGCAATTGTCTGTAATGTTTCTCTCAAGTTTCAGCAATACAGAAATTTCTTGGCCTAGTCATGCTCCTTCACTATGTTATTCTACTGAAGTTTATTGAAATGGGCTCTGGCATGAAATGCTTTTGCCCAGCTAACCCATTTACTAGAAAGCGCAGATTCAAGTAGTGACTACTAATGAGCTATGGGTTTTCTTGGGCATGCTGAAAAGCATCGTCAAAAGCACTTTAGGAAAGACTTAGTCTGCGAGCTCAGGCAATGAAAACAAATATTTTAGCCATATACAATATTGTAATTCACTTCTTCCTCCTTTACAAGGCGTTATACTTCACTGGCACCCCAAAATGAAGCATACAGAAGAAAAGGGAATTTGAAATGCACCTTTCTCCTCAGCACAACTGCAACAATTCTACACACTTTACAATGGCCCAACGTCACCATGAATCCACCTACTGAGGACATTTTTGATGTCCATTATGTCCAAGGCTGTCAGGCTACTTCCTGGAATTCGACTACATAAAACAGCTCCTCCTTTGGAAGCAGTCTCGCTCCTCAGTATGATATCTGTGCTTGCAGGAGAAGGTGTAACTGAAGATATTTGGAGTTAATAAAATCTTGGAGACTGACACTGACAGAAAGGTTCAAGTATTAGTTCCAGTGATGGTAGCACTGTTCAGCGAACTGTTTCCTCCTAAAGAGCTCATAACTGTGTTTCCATTTTATCTTTTTCTCAACAGTTGCAAAATTCAGAGAACCTGTACAAGTGTAGATTGTTCTGAAAGGGATGTAAGGGGTTAAAATGGCAATATTGTATTAAATCCTCCTTTCACAAGTTGTCAAAAGTCATAGACTATGTGGTAACAATGCTTCTAATGAAACTGGTGAATTCTTTTTAAGCAATCCTCTGAATGAGAAGTAGAGAAATTCTAGCCTTTAAGAAGCCTAATATTGTCATATTTATTTCTTCTGAAAACTGGGGTTTTTTTAAAAAGTGGAAAGTTGAACTGCCGAACTCAACTGCATCGATCAGCAAACATAGAATTTGGACTGTTTCTCTTCTTACAATGCTAGAGCTTCATCTTTTCTTGCTTAATTTCCTTTTCACGTTCCAAAACTGCTTTGTGATACCTTGAGTATGAAAGCAGCAGAATAAAACCTGCCTATTTCTTCCAGTCACCTGAGACAATCTGAATTACAGGGAAAGAGGAAGGTAAAACTTCAAAAGGTTCATTACATTATACTGATGGACTACAAGAGCTGTTTTACTTGCTTCTGCTAGTTTGGCTTTACAGTGTGCAGAGACAGCCTTGCAACAATAATCTGCCCACGGCAAAACCGTTGTTTCAGCACTGAAGCAATCCTTTTGGTCACCCATCTAGCAAGCATATGAATCATTAAAATCCTAGACAGAAAAGATATCTGAGTATTTGGAGAGCTGGCAAAGAAGAAAGTGCAAAATAAGTTCTTGATAGGAAAAAGACTTTGTCTTCTGCATTTGAATTTAAAAAGGAACAAATTTTGTTTTCAAAGAGTGCCAGGTATATTTTGCAGTATGTGCAGGATTCTTGAGCTGTAAATGTTATTTCCCTTTCTCACACCACCTTTTTTCTGCAGCAACATGCTTCCATTTATACATACACACAGAAAGAATATTCACTAACAATGTACATATGCTCACATATATACAGTAATTTCTTCATCCGATTTCTCTGAGAGTTCATCTCAGAGGGCAGCAAAGCAGCATTTGAGCTGTCAATAGAGAAGAACCAATGACAGCCGGAGAGCCATGAGGCCTACCACCTATCACTCAAGTTGTCACTGCCCTTCAACACCGGTGAAGAAATGTCAAACAATATTTGCAGCAAGTTAAGCATTCCTAGAAGAGTTAGTGGGAGTGTATTGGCTCCAGATACCTGTTTTTGATTTTTTTACTTCAGAGAGAACAATCTTAGCAGAAATTGGGAAGGCACAAAGCTTGCATGCCTTTTTAACTTTAGGTGACTTGTTTCCATCAGGACCTGAGGTAGAAGTAGGTTATCAGTGAAGCAGGGTTATCAGTGAAGATAGTAACACTGTCACATGAAATAATAGTAGTAAAAACTTCAAGCAATGGATTTAAAATAAAAGAGGATAAAATTTAGATGAAATACTAGGAAGAAGCTATCTATTGTAAGGGTAATGAGACACTGGAAAAGGTTGCCCAGAGAGGTTGTGGATGCCCCTTTCCTGGAAGTGTTCAAGGCCAGCATGGATAGGGCTTTGAGCAACCTGGTCTAGTGGAAGGTGTCCCTGTCCATGGCAGGAGGTTGGAACTGGATGATCTTGAAGGTCCTTTCCAACCCATTCCATTCTACGACTCTATGAGACAGCTGAACTGATGTGTAAGTCTCATGAAATGTTGAGGGATGTTGGTTTTGAGTAGCAGACTCTCTCCTGCCATCATTTACAGAATCTCCTCCTCTTAAACGGAAAAGAATCAGACATGCCTAGCATCACTTAAATTTTATCCTGGTGACCTGCAGATGCTTGTGCTCACTAATGTTAGGGCAGGGGGAGGGTAGTTGGAGGTTTTTTTAACCCTGCTGCCTAGCCAGAGCTAAGGTTCTGATGGCAAGTTATTGTTTGCTTCTAACTCCTTAGCTATCGCATAAAATTTACACCACTGCCTTGTTTACATGAGCAGCTTAACATATACCAGAAACACATTTTAAAGGTAATCTCTATTCCTTTGCACAGATAACCCTCCAGACTTCCCTGACATGAACTCATCAGGAAGGTATTCGTCAAGAAAAGTGGGAAAGAACCCTCTTCTCCTCAGCACTGTTTGGTGCCAGCCTGCAGTACCTCTGTGAAGCTGATCTGCTATCAGAGCCAGTAACCATGCTCTTGAACAATCTACACTGTGCTCCATACTAGAGTTCCCCATTCTTAAATCATTTTCTTCACAGCAACTTGGCATCATGCTGTACATAGAGAGCTGAATTCCTACTCTGGCACCTCAATGCCAGCTCTCAGTCTAGGAAAACAAAATTACATAGGTTTCATAGCAGACAGCACACTTTACAGCATGAGGAAAGGAAGTAAAATTCCACCCACGGGGGAAAAACTGCAAGGGAAGCAACCCAGGAGGTTATTTTGGGTATGCTGTTATAAGGTAGTTTTAAAATAAATAAATAAATGGACTAGATAGTATATAAATATGACTGAGGAAAAATAAATATTCAGGCAGGTTCAGCTGCTTCCTTATTTCCCCTGTTGCTTTTCAGACATCTTCACTCTCAAGCACTTAAAACACATACCAAAAATATTTGCTACTCCCCTAAGCCATTTTTAGCCTACCTGTCTGGTGCGCAAAGACAGTTCCCTTGCAACTGCAAGCTGTAGTATTGTGTTAATAATTTTTCCCCCCAATTCCACTGAGATACCAAGAGAAACTTGAAAGGAAAATAAAAAATTAAAAAGCAAAGGGATCTTTTAACATACACTGTTAAACAGCTGTGAGGCCTTAATCCTAGATGCCTTTTTTTATCCTTCTATAACACCTACTCAAGATTTTTCTGTTCAGCAATAAAGAGATGCTCAACCTGAAAAATGAATTCTTACAATGTGCTTTTTAAAACATGGTGATCTGAGCACAGGTTCTCTCACTGACTTCACAACAGTGCCCAGAAATCCTACTTCACAAATTTGATGAGAAAGTGACTTTCAGCCTGTTACCACTTAACCCTGTCACCTACCACTGTTTCCTCACTGCAGGCATTTTTGCCCAACACGCCAAGTCCGAACTGTTGCCAGCAAATGGTTGAAGCCACATTTTCCCTTAATCATCATGGACCCAAGCTGGAAGAATCTTTGAGCAAGAAACACATCATTAAGGTTTGTAAAAGCTGTATTTACTTATTCCACTAACATGCAAGTTGAAAGTGTGTTAAATGCCCCACATCCTCCTGACACATGCGGGGACAGAAAACACTCCCTAGTTCACAGAACACAGTTTAGAGGCTGAAAACTCTGTGTGCTCGTTTTAAATCTACTTGCTTTAGTACAAGTGCACATCCAAGAGCATCTTGACAGGACACACAGTCCAGGTAAAATGATACAAAACAAAAGAAGTCCGTGGCACTGATTTTGGTTCATTTTCCCCTGTTGGAGTTCAGAAGCAGGTAGGAATGTTTCTCACATAATATTTCTATTAGCCCTTTGTGTTAATTTATCACTAACTCCAGTAAATACCAGTATTGTCCCAGTTTATATAGGGACAGCCAAAAAAATTAAAGCAAATTAATATCTAATAGGAAGCTAAGTTTAGGCAGTTTATGTGAAACTAATATTTTACAAATAATGTTTTTATTTAAAAAATAAACCTATTTGAAATTTCAAGTTATGACAATCTTTGTGAAAGGTCCAAGAACAGGGTTAAAGTGTCTCATTAAAACCTTAATACTACAGGGGATTTTTCAGTCAGAATTTATTGCAGTAGCCTCTGAAGTCTAGGGAGAGAGGATGTTCTCGTCACTTCTACTTATTCAAGTAGCAAACTCTGTGATTAGATAATGAAAAACAGAGCAAACACCTCTAAACTTAAAAAATACATAAATCTATTTTCCCCCTCCAAGATTAGGACTAGAACTAGACACCAGTGAATAAGGTCTACTATTTCTAAACCCTGGCAGGCTCAGTCCCAAGAAAGTATTACATCATTTCCTTAATTGAAGAAAAAACTCATTTTGTTAAATAATTTTACTTTTTATGTGAAACATATTTTGATAAACTTATTTACTTATACATTCGGGATGTTTAAATTAACTGTTTTTTTTAATTCACAGTACTGTTTTATATCTATGAACTGAAGTTAGATCACCTCCAAAAGGTGATCAACATATAAATCATTAGAATTAGTAAACAGTAAAATATCCAATGCTTGAATATACTTCAGGTAATAATCTGAATATACGCTTCTTCCTTTATGAAGACCTTAAATAATGTGTATAGGGGAAACCAGCAAATATTTCTTTTAATATAAAGGCAATATTTTAGAGCAAATCAACACTCAATGGCAATTTCAAATTTCAACATACAAATTCATTGGCTATCAACTGCCACGAACTAACTCTTCACTCAGAAAGCAGCAGAGAAGAGGTGGGAAAATAGCCTTTTAAAAGTGTATTACTTGAAACAAGTTTTTCCTTCTTCAGGCTTTAAATCAGTAATAAAAATGGCTATTTAAATTACTTTCATGTCAATCCATCCACCATGATCTGCAGAGTGCTATTTAAGAACATAAGGAGACAAGACTAAAGAACATCTTCATTTGTGTTACTGTCAAACCTAGTGTGGTTCATATTTATCATGTTGCACTAATATTTCTTAAAGCTCACATTTTTGCCGCATTGAGTATTTCAATGAAGATACATCTATTATTATAAATACAGGAGATTGCTTAGTTGCCAGAATAAAGGAAAAAACATGTATTTGAAGAAGCACACTGAGGAGATGACATATGACTAAGAGCCTCCATTGTGCTAAAAAGATACAACAGCAACAACTGGCAACTAGCAGAAGCACAACAAATACATGATTACCCCTGACTTCTCTAACACAGATAGCAAGATAGAAAATGACATGAAAGAAGAAATACATTCTGTAAATGAAATAAAAATACTCCCAGTACCATGTACTTTGTACTGCATAAAAGTAAAACTCAGGTAAAAAATGAACTACTAAGATGTCTGTAGAAATAATTTCCAGTGAGATCAAGAGTATGAAAACCTTTCAGAAAACACTTCAAGACCCAGAATGAGACGTGCAATTCCACTGCCTTCTGTTGTACTCCTCCAGCCTCCCCCCATACTTTACAATCCCCTCTCCGTAACAGAAGATTAGAGGATTTTAAGGAATACCCATTGGACAGTCCCATGCGTTTTATGTAATTGGGAACTACTCAGCAGGTACAATACAGCCTGGAAAGCAAACTGTGAGTAAGGAACTGTTTGCTTACACAGGATTCCTTTTCTTGACCAAAGTAACAAAAGGACATGTGACCCCTGCTTTCCTGCGGAGCACAAGTGGATGTAAACGAAGACTTCCCGGCAACTGAGGGGACAAACTACTCTTGTACTCTTGGGTACCTGTGATAGGGTTGTTAGTGTTAAAACAAATAAGCAAACCAACCTTAGTTAATGTAGAGACAGGGTTACCCCAGAGCAGCTCCTGGAAACATCATTACCAATGAAAAATTAAGTAAAATCGCTATTCAACTATTGCCAAAAATCATCCATGTTACTATGCAGGCATCACATTCACAGGTATTCACCCAGGCTGGCTCTGTACCACAAACTTCCTTATCCTTTCAAAATACATCAGCCAGCAGCACAGAATTCAGTCAGATCACAGAGCTGTAGGTTTGTTCTCCTCCCTGCAAAAGGATAATGCGGAACAGCATTTATAACAGGCCAGGTCCATCAGCAATATGTGGATAGCAGCTACTACTATTCTCAATAGAGCACTATTGAAAATAATTATAATTGCAAAAAATAGCTGTGCAGCAACACCTACAGAAATCAGGGATCAATCTTAAATTTGTGCATCCAAGCCCCATCCATTTTAGGGCAGACACAAAAGGCAGCTTGTTCTTTCAAAAAAAAGAAAAAAAAAGAGTAGTACATTCTGGTTTTAAGCAGATGGGTAAGAGGTGACAACAGTGTGAGATCTGTTAGGTCTGAAGTCTTAGCTGAGGATTTTCTCTATTTTTAGCAACAGTAACAATAGCAAGTGAATGGAGAACTGCGGGTTTGAATTACACCAGCGAACAAACTCGCCACACCTTGCTATGGAGCCTTCCTTTCGTCTGGTCATGCCTTTCCATGTGAATTAGCCCAACTGGAGGTATTAACCCAGTTCCACCTTAAAAGTTTTACTTTCAAATAAAATATGTATTTCTAAGCACTAATATATAGAGAATAGGGGAAAAGTATAATTTATCATATCAGAGTACCTAAATAGGTAGTTGGGCTGTAAGTTTGTTAATCTGGCAAACTGTCAATTTATTTTGACATATCCATTTCTTTGTGACAAATGAAAGGAATAGTTCATACCTTATATGCCTTACATTTCAATATTTGGACATCTCCAAGCTGCACAGAATCACAGATACACACACAAAGACCAGCTCAGAGAAAGCTGGCACATTTGGGGATCGTACATGCTTCTGAAAAGCAGCAGACACAAAGCAAAAAAAAAAAAAAGAAGCCAGAAATAAAGGAATCCCAGTGGTACTGTTAAAACTCACATGCCTGAAAACAAAATAGCAGTGACTAATACGTGTGTGAAGCCTGGAAATTAAATTCCAGGACGATGGATGAAAATTAGGGGATGGACAGGAGAACCCTCATAGACCACAGTAACAACTATTTTGCCTTTTTGGCCACCGCAGTCCAAGTGAGTCTCTCAGGGAGCAAGGCAGAATGCTGCAGTTGGATTACCCTGCCCAAAAATATTTGCACAGACACTCATCACCTCCACACCATACTAGGACATGTGCATGAAGGGTTTGGCAAGGAGGGGTGTGCTGCACCCTCTGCTTTTTCACTTGAAATAAATTCAAGTTCCATTTTAGAGAATCAAGCTCTTCTCAACTCATGTATAAAATCTGCTGCTAAGATAGGGGACTCTGTCGATAATCAAATTAGACATGAATAGGGGGAGGGACATTTCCTTCTGCTATACTCAGATTTGCCAAATTTAGGTATATTTGTAACATTTTAGACAGTTAGAGCCATCCATCAGCATCTCTGTCACTAGCTTTGGGTTTGCAAAAATGGAAACAAGATGTTGCCTTGGATTGCAGCTTTGTAAAATTCTGCAGATTAAAAAACATCTCATACAGAAATCCAAGTTTCTGTATGCAACTAGAAGCTACCCCTGTAACATAACAACCAAGATAGGTGCTACATTAAATGACCATATGAATGGACATTTAATAAAATATTAATATTGGGATCCTGAACTTACTCAGATTAACTTTCTTATTATTTACAGGGAACATTGTTAGGATATCAAAACACACCACACTCTAGCCCAGAAAAACAGGCAGTGTGCTGGGGGGTGGAAGGAATCAGCATTCTGGTGTGGTAATAAAGGTTTCTTTCTCCAATGATAATCAACTCTGCATAATTAAAATAGCTCAGACTGCTGAACTAATTTTCAGACTGGAGGTTTCTTCCTGTAGCAACACTTACACACAAAGTTTCTACTGCGGTTGAATTTAATCGTGAGTCTAATTACAATTTTAATGAACATCTTCAATACTGCATGTAAACTTGCACTTCACAGTCTTGCTATCAGAGCATTTTTAGAAGCTTTCTGCATTTAATATAAAGGACTGTTCTGAGAAATGCTTATGGTAAAGCAGTATTTTTTAAGAGAAAGCTTAAACTATATTTGGCCATATTGAGAAAATGTTTAAAGTTGGTTTAAAATAACTTTAAATTTTAATATGCATAATTCAGAATAATTTTTTTACATGTAGTTAAGGATGAACATTTGGCTCATTTCTAATCAAGTTCTGCCATCAGCATGGCCCAAACTGTATCTGTCGATTTTCCCTTCCTTCCTTTCACTCCTTTTTGTAAAATACTTAAGGCTTACTTATAGATTTTCTCACCAGAGAGCAACCCCAATACTGAAAATTCTCTTATAGTTCACAGGAGAGAAGCCAGATTGAATAGTCAAGGCTGAAACCCCACACCAATAAAATACCAATTCTACCTGAATTGCCTGATTTCTCATGTAATTCTGGAGCACTGAACTAAGAATTCTGTAGCAGCCTCACATAAATCAGAAGCTTTTTAATTAAGCATGAAAACTGATAATTCACCATGGAATTTCTTCTTCTACATTCAGTTCCATTTATTTTACACTGCCCTCAAATTTGCCTTGGTCAGGCTGCAGCATCATTTACATTACAGCAGCACAAGTTGCTGGTAAAATTAAAGTGGCCTGGTAACCCAGCAGTTTGTAGCTTACATTTTCAGGTCCTAGGTAGACATGATGGATTCAAGATGAAGGATGTGAGCATTCCAGCAGTTATTGATGTATCCATCAGTACTGAAATCACCAATAAGCATTTTTATGTTCCAGAATTAAACTTCAGTTGCAGTTTCTATGAGAAAGCCTATTCAGATGTACTGAAGGTTTCCGGGGTTGTTTCTTTCCTTTTCCCCATTCCACCTGTATATTTAAATTGATAAAATGTCTTTAGAACTTAAATCTAGCAGGAACACCTTCATTCACCAAGTCCTATTCCCTGCTTCTATATAATAATAGTATATAATTATATTATTTATAAGTTTTGTAAACTTATAAAACTTGATGTTAGTTAGGTTTCTTATCCCACTAATCCTACTGGGAACTGTTCTAGAGTCCCACTGATATACTGGTTAGAAACACCCCTTGAATGTTGCCTGTTAAGTTTCTGTGCAGCGGGATTCCCTTTCCAGAACCCTTCTCATTGTCCCCTGCTGTGATGCTGGCAATTTGTGCATTCACAGTTCAACACAGAGGCTTCTCTCTCCAGCTCCAGAAATCCCCTATGCCAGATAATACCACTTAGACCTCCAACCAGCTGTGTCTCACATGTGGCCTAGAAATAGGCTGCATTATGAAACAGATGGGGTGCCATGTTCAAAGGAGTCTCATGAGAAGTTCTTCTTTTCCCAGCTGCAACTGTGACTGCAGATCACAGCTCCTCCCACCATGATCTGGGTATCAACTAAGTTGAGAGATCTGCTATTTAAGATTAAGGAGAAAAGAATTCAGAACCCTGAAAAGAGTATATTTCATAGTAGATATAAAAAGTGGTTCCGAACAAAACCATTTTTCATTATTTGTTTTGCTTTTTCTTGCTTCACTTCAAATGCCCATTTAAACACACCACGTTTGCTCTTGGTTTTGTTGTTTGTGGTTTTTTTGATGACTTGCATTATTTTTATTAATAGAATAATAAAAGTTCCTTTTTAAAATTTAGAAGCATATTCAGAAGCAGTAGAACTCTTTAACCTGTGTATTTCATGGATAAACTCAGCCATGCTTCAGTAGAAATATGAATGTTGTAAGAAAACGGATTTTTTAGTTTATTTTTCTTTACTGTGCAAAACGTCACTGCATTATTGGATTATGTGTATCTTTAGCTGTTTTGTGAGGATCAGGGGCAAGAAAGGGGAAGATTTTGTCTTTCTATGAGTCTTTTACTTCCAAATATGCTCTATCAGATAAAAATCTCCAACCTAAGAAGCAACAATAATTTGCCCTGTTCTCAGTTTGGAGGCCATTTTTCTACTTGATTAAGCCCCAGTACAAAAATACTGTCCTGAGATTAAAAAAAATAATAATAATAATAAAAAATAAAAAAGAGCTCAAAAGAAAGAGCTCAAAACCCAGAAACTAAAGCTTCTTGGGAGTTTGCCAGTGTTAACTATGCTTTTGCTTGTAACAGTCCAGAGTTATTCAGTGGAGAGGTGATGCTGCAATGGAAGGCACAGCCAGACAAATAGCAGTCACTGAAGAAGTAATTTGCTCCTACAATCCCATGTGTGTAACACAGAAGCAGCTGTAACCAAAACACTGGATGATGCAGGTCTGTAGGTGTGATTTCAAGGTTAGTCTAATCTGATCTAGCTGAAAACCACTGCAGAAAGATGCAGTTGTATCGCCCTCGCTCCTTTGCAGATGCATATTGCCAGATCTTCTTTCTGCCTATTCACACAGACAATCTCACTCATGTAACAGGAAAATATAAACTTCTTGATTGTCTTTCAGTCAGACTCTCTGGGCTGACTGGATAGCTGTACGCTGGTAACACAGCAGGGTGGCTGCAAGACTGTACAGCCCAGCTTTAAGGGTAAGGACAAAGACTTCTCTGAAGGTGGAAATTTCTTGCAGTTAGGTCTGCTCAAACTGCTGTGATAGCATGCACTATGCCCAGAAACTTTACTCTGATTTCAGACTGATGTAATAATGACATTTCTGGTTTTTAAATTATGCATACAGTGGAAGAATGAAGTAACTAAAAGCACGATGAGAGTGGGAAATACCTTCAAAAAGGAAAAACATAAGGAAGTTCACACAGCACTTCAGATGTACTTGCAAAGAGAAGCCAAAAAAATAAGGCACACAGGAGGTGGTCTGATTTTTCACATAGCACTGGCTGAATCAGAGCACAAATGTTTAATAGTTTTCAGCTATCTTAGACATATAAGTCTAACAATGAAACTGTACCAGAAATTCGAGAAGCACTGCATTCCTTGTAAAAATGAAACACATGAAGTATGTGCTTTTAATCAGGGCACAGAAGAATGTGAAATTACAGAGGGGGTTGTGATCAATCTAAACCAATTTTGCAAGTCTAACTAGGACCAGATATCAGATAAGATTGTAATTGAGATCTGGAAGAAAATCTGAGTGCTCACTGGAAAACATGGAATTAACCCTGAACTATGCAATTAGAATCTACAACACAACCATAGTTGTCCAATACATAATGAAGAACATAGGATTATGAAAATTAAGCAGTTCTCTGACACTGAAGTCACAATTAAGGATACACAACTGAAGAAATATGTCATGAAGATGGTTAGGGGGAAATTTCAAAGTTAATACCCATTATGGCAGTTAATGTAAGCTGCAAAAACAAAAAGAGGTAAGAGATGAAATTAAATAAATGAAATGGATTTTATCACTCACAGTAGTTTGCAAGCTCCAGCAACTGGGCTGCTGACAAGAAAACATCACCTCTGCCAGTTCACTGCTCCAATACAGGTGAATAGTCTATAACCCCATTTTAATCAAGCAGAACATTCTTTTCTTGTACATCAGCCCAGCCCGTACACCAGGGAGTAGTTAGGAACAGGTAATAGAAGATAAATGGGTGAAAAATACAGCTTATAGGAATGACTGTTCCCTCTGGGGAGGGAACTAAGTACTAGGCCCATGGGTGAGAAAGAAATTGCAATGAAACCAGTGCAAAAGAAGGAATTGTTACCATGTTAAAAACTCGTCTTACATTCAGTTTCATCGAGCCGGTAATGAGCAGCCACAATGATTAAAGAAGAGTCTGAACCAATCTTCTGGAGGCAAAATTCAGCCCAGAAAATAAAATACAGCTAATTCTATTGCCTGTAGAATGTTGCCCTTACCTTGTGACAGAAGCCAAAAGAGAAGCACAAGAGACACATTGTTCTAGGCATAGAAGAGAAAATCAGGTAACAGAGTGAGTACACACACTGTGCATTGTTTTAAAAATAAAAGAAATAAAAGAGAGAGAAAGATCGAGATCATACTTTATTTACAGCTAAGTTACTTAGTAAGGAGCAGATAAGTAAACATGGAGCATTTTTACCACCTGCCGAACAAGAACCGCTGGTAGAAGGGAATGAATATAATTTATTTCAAATATTTTCTGTGTATGATGTAAGAGGTTATTGTAATAGTAACATATTAAAAACATAAAAAGTTCATATGCCTGTGTGATAACAAAAAGCCCAACCATAGTTTTCATACTCATATGTGAATTCCAGTAACAAAAAGCCCAACCATATTTTTCACACTCATGTGTGAATTCCAGTCAATACCCAATTGTATCTGGAAACACAGAAGTTTGATCATATAAAAGATACTTAGGTTTATGTAGACTATCTTTTAAACTGAGGAAAAACAACAGAAGAGTATGACTGGAAACTCGAGGCAATTTTTGGCAGAGCTACAACTAACACAAAGGAAAATGACAGAAATTTAAATCCATATAACAAAAATAACAAATAGGAAAAGTATTAACTTTGCAAAGCACATAAGCAAATTGGGTAAGGTGAATAATTCCCAGGGAAAGCTGGTTTATGTAATACTTTTAAATGTTGAGATAAACATTCCAACACTTCCTTTTGTTTCTTCCAAGCCCCCTTGCTAGGGTGTGCTGGAAGGCATTGTGAATACAGCTGATTCTGGCTTGGGTTTTCGGGACAGATCACTGGAGGCTTTTTAAATTGGTCAGCAGCAGATTTTGCCAGCACACATCTCGAACTTCCCCAGCTTTCTCCAGGGTGCAGAGTACGCTGGATCAGATTTCATGTTTAAATTAATTTGGAATTGCTTTTTTCCAAAAGTGTCTGGAGTTTGCAAGTGTTTCTGCTTTCCTTTGCTGGAGATGAAACGTTAATTTCTGCCACTATACTTTGAGAGCCAATCTCCCACATTTCAGCCTGCCTACATGGCCAGATTGACCAGATCCTTCTTGCCTTCTACCACAATTCGTGTTCCGTTCTAAATTTCTCTTAACCAAATACAGTTCTATTCCTGTCAAGATTTACCCAGCTCTGAGATCCCATCTGCTTGGCTATATATTCTTTAACAGATTCTGTTTGCTATATGCTGACCTAGTTCAAAGTTACGTTTGCTCATTGACTGTTCTGTATTCCACCTTCTCCCATGTTTATTTCACCAGAAAACTGTATAAGTTTGCAGTTAGGTTTTTCACCTAGGGCATTTTTATAGATTAGAAACAGTACAAATTCAAGTATTGATCCCCTGGGATCCCATTTAATACTTTACCTAAATTGAAATAGCTCCACTTACCATCGCTTTTTATTCCATACGTGTAACTACTGAGCTATTCATCCAATTGCATATTACTGCATCTCTAGACTCCTTGAAGTTCTTCACTGTGGACAGTCTTGAGACAATGCTTGCTGCTTAAATACACCACATTATACCCCTGCAGTGTACATCTGACGTACACTATGTGTGCAAATCTAACATTGCACGGGTTGGCCCACCTAATGATTTTCCTTTATCTTATGCCTGCTTTGTTCATCAGAAAAGGAAATGGTTCTGTTCTTGCAGGGGCAACTCTGTTGCTCTTACACACAGGAAAATATGCAGCAATTAAGACTGACTGACATTTTTCAGCTATTCTCTCTAAATGTAGGGTTTGGTTGCTCTACTTAGTACACCCAAAAGTGTCCACATAACAAAATGCCTCACAGACAGATCTTGAGCTCCTCCTGAGCTGCATCTCCTTTTTGAAAGCTCTACCATTCCCTGTAAAACTGAGATGTTTTACTGGGCTTTAACACAGGTCTCACACCGTACAAAGGCTCCAAAACTCCACAGGGATTCCTGCGCAAGCCCAGGCAGAGACAAGCTGATCTAGCTATAAGAAAAGCTCCAAACCTAACAAAAATTTTGAGGATAACTGAAGGGATAGATGGGAATTTATGACAAATCAAGCAGAGAGGCAGGTCTGATGTACAAGGTTAGTGTAGCTACCGTCTCCAAACAAAGCTCCCAGAAGCTGTCACTTTTCTCACTGGAGGAGAGACTGTATCAGACAGCAGGAGCAGCTCAGCATTTTAAGGTTCTTTTCCCACCTTCATCTGTTTCTGTTAAGAAATAAAGTCCTTTCTTCTGCCCTCTCTAAAGTCAGGCTTTATGGAGAGGATGAGGAACCTAACCACTTTAAGGCTTTTTAAGGAACTGGAGAAACCCAGGGCCTGAAATAAGGGCAATGGCAAAGCTGAAAGGGGCATGGCTGAAACAGAGAAATTAATATATTGGAGAGTGGAATATAAGAACTTCTGGATCTAAAGATGGAACTGATATGGGAACTATATTGTTTGTCTGTAGTAAGAGAAGCTTCAGTCCTCTCAGAATGGGCAGCAGGACTGAGAGCAGGCAGATGTCAGTTCTGTTGTAATGATCTGCAGGTTGGGAGAGGCACAGAGTTAATTATAATTTTGGAAGGCTCACAACATCAGGCAGACCAAAATGGCTGATAAACTCACCAGACCAACATTTGAGAGCTAGACAGGGATATTCAAAATCAAAAGGCACACCAAAATAAACCAATATATCTAAACACTGGAAGCTCAAGCAATAAATTCATATAAATGCACATGCATACACACACATACCAGCTAACCTCACAGATCTTTGGAAGTCTGCCTCAGCTTTTTAATTTTTTGTACTTGGCTATCTTGCACTTCTAATGGGATTATTTGTTAAATTAGTATGAAGCTACTTGTTACCCTACTAAGGGACTGGTAGTAGAGTTCAACTGAGCTAGATAGGACCTTCTGTCCCTCCTAAACACAACTCAGTTAGAAGTTTGGTCATATTATTTTAAACGTGATATTAGACATTATGTAATATATTTTCCATCTTTATCTGACACACCATCTGATGCATACCATTGCATCAGCACTTCCCTAGTCTTTTCTTCACAGCTGAGAGGACAACTGGACCTGATCCATTAGATCAGTCTATCCTGCCTATTTGGTATCTTTTCAAATAAATACCTTTGCATTTTTTCCATGCTATTGCCCACACTTGGAGCAGTGCCCTTAAGCATCTGCAAAATTGCCTCATTATCCTCCTTTGAACTGTCTTTGCATCAAATCTCGTGCTGAGGTGGGGTGGGCAGAAGAGGACAACAGGAGGTAAGAACAGGTCCATTGCATATTATCTTCTGCAGAGCTGCAGCAGAGGCTTGAGGTTACAAGTACAGAATAATTTTGCTGCTGTTCAGCAAGCTGAAGGATTCTTTTTCCCAGAATCCATGAAATAATTCTACATTAAATTTAGCTATAAAGCCATGACCCTGGAGAAAGGACTTGGCTCTAAGCCAAATGTTTTTCATATTCAGTTTCACTTTCCTGGTATAAAATATTTAAGAAAACGTAATTCTGCTTAAAATAATTCTATAAAAAAGTCATCAGGTTCTTGTCTTTTTTATATGTATCAGAGTCAGGCATTTCAAAATTATTTCATCCAGCACAAAGCTTCAGCCTCCCTTACACTGTAAGTGATCAGTCTTCGTGAAAGCCTACAGAGTTTATACTAAAAGGCAAGCCAATAAAAAAAAATAAAACTTCTTAATGCATTAAAAAACCTCTTCGTCTGATCTCAGTGTTTGTACTGTCACCAACCATTGGAGAATGTGAATGTTTCTACAGGAAACAGATCAGCGTTAATGAAGTCTCTGGTAAACCATGTGGAATTTCTGGCCCTTCTGTCTGTTCAGGCTGTGGAAAAGCTCTGCTGTTGTTGAGATTTTAGAAAATTATGATTATTTAAGAAGTGTGAGTGCTTGGTTTTGTGAGTGACGCTCTAGGTTTTAAAGCCTTTCTTAAAGATGGTCAAATTTTCAGTTCACCTAATCTCCTCTTGGAAGTTCATTCCACAGCCAAGACCTTTTCTCCCCAGCCTTTACATGTGCTTCTGCCTCAGGTTTGGGATACTTTAACATAAACAGACAAACAAAACAAACAAAAAGAAAAAGAAAAAGACTCTATAATTCTGAATCTCATAAACTCAAAAATGGTTTAGTTAAGACCAAAATATTGAAAGTTTTATAGTTCAGACAATTATTTTGTTAACCACAGGAGATCCTTCTTTTCAATCTGGTATTTTTGAATTAATAAGATGTTCATGTTAAAAAAAACATCTTTAATGCTGCTGTTCTGAATGTGCAGCTGTGGAGGATGCCCCCGACGAGGAAGTTCTTCCTTCAGTTCTATTAAGGACTTCAGGAACTTCCTTCAGGAACTATTAAGTTCCAGTGCTTGGGCCTTTCTCAAAATTGGTACTACAAATTCTACCCTACGGCTGCCCAGCTGGGCAAAGGCTGTGAAACTCAAAGTCACAGGATGGTTTGGAAGTTGGTTTTATTTATTTGGCTTCTTTCTCTTTTTATTTTCTTCTTTTTTCTTGCCTCCCTTTCCCTCCTTCTCCCCCACATAGCCAAGAAGGCATTGATTTTCCACAGCCTGGCTGCAGCAGTGCCTGTTTTCTTCTGCTCAGTCTATTTCAGAGAGGTCAGTGAAGCCAGCTGATGTCTGATCTAAACAGGGAAAGAGAAAGAAATTTGAAGTGGCTGCCAGGCCAAATACTTCCATTTTTAGCAGTGCACACAGGAACTAAAAGGATTCAGAGATCACCTATCTCTTGATGTCACTGGTAATGTCTCCATTTTATGAAGTATATTAAGAAGTCAGTATATTTAGCAGCTGAACTTAATAGAACAACAGTTTCCTATTGGTTTCCATGAAGAAGTGTGAACAAAGTCAGCTATCTCTGAAAACAAAGGTCACAAACAAATTCATTTAGTCCCAGAGATGTTTCTGAAAAATCAAGTGCGCTAATATAAGGGACAAAGACAAGAAAGCAGATTACTGCATGGAAGTGAATAATTTCCTGACACAGAGTATTTTACTGGTGGTCTTTCGTTGTTTGCCTCTCAGAGGCCAGTCTCTGTTCTGCAGGCAAGAAACTGTCCCACACAGCCCTCAGGTATAGCCCTTTGATAACTTCAGTGCCAGAATGCCCATATCCATTCAGAGAGACTGGTCTCATGACAGCCTTCTTTACAGAGGTTCTCATTTTTAGAACTGTTAGAAAAAAAATAAAACCCACTTCATTCTTTGAAAGTAATTAACCTTTTGGAGAATAACCATGCTGCATTTCAGAAGGTCAATAGTTAAAGGATGAGTGCTTTTGCTTCAGTTTACCAGGCAACACATACTCCCTTTGAGACCGCAGTGTATTGAGCCAAGTCTTGGGTCAGTTTCAGTGGTTTTCAAACACAGTTCACTTTGCAGCAGCAAAATGTAGCTTTTTTTTCTTTTTTTTTTTTTTTTGTCTAGTACAATACTTCACATCCAGACTACATTATAGGGTCAAGCACCAAATCATTTTTGTGTATGCCAAGGCATTTTGTAAGGTTAACATTAACTAAGCCCATATATTATCATTTCTCATTGTGTCTACTGAAGCAAACAAGCAGAGACACTACTGACCCCACGAATGCAAATGGATGCTCAAGCTACCATTGGGAACACGTAGCTCATAATATCGCATAAGCAACAGTGGCTTTAACTTTAAGAATGAAAATTAAAGACGTATCTCTGTATTGGAATTTCTGAAAGAATTGCTGTTTGTAAATATTTTTCTGGTTTGAGAGTTTTTAGCTCCTATTCTTACAGGACAAATGCACCCAACATTACTAAATACTGCAGACATACCAATTTTACTGTTACATCTGCCTTTTTATTTTAGTTTCTCTTTAGAATTTCTTCTCTGTTAGACAAAAGCAAGCTACAAGCTCTGCTGCTTTGGGCTTTTTTTACAGTGCCTTTCCTTACTCTGTTTGAAATGTATTGGCAATCGCAATCATCTGTTCCTTGCATTTTACAGCCAGCAGCTGAGTTGTTGACTGAGTACTAAGGGGTTTTTTACTGGGGACACTGGGGCTTCCCTAATAAATGAAGCTTTACTCCTCCAGATCAATTACTCTGAAGCTGATTTTCTTTTTCAATCTGGTTAAATGCTAGACCATCATTTCCAGCCAAAGTCTATACTACTTCTGCCCCCAAAAGAGGCCATTTTCTGCTTTTAGTCACCAGTGTTGATCCCTAGGTTTATTATTTTGAATCTTAGCTTAACTGAGGTTTATCTCTTCTTTCTTGATCAGATTATTAACTCCACCCTCACCTTGACTCAAACCCATTTGTTTTGATGGGATTATTTTTACAGAAGGGCAAAGTTTAGGAAGTACAAGGGATCTGCAAAATGGTGACTTAGCAGTAAGATTATCAGCATCCTTCGTACTGACAGCTCTGTTTTTGCATTATTTCGGATTTTCATTATTTTCTTTCTTCCATTCCATTTCAGCCTTTTAATCAGTCTTCAGCCACAGAACATGGAAGCTTTGGAAGAATTTTTTTATTAGCATTTCACAGAAATTTGTTTATCTTTTGTTAATGGTTCGGTATAAATTAATCCTTGGTTAAGGCACTGTGTGGCTCCATGGGACATTCTGACATGCCTACCATATTAATCAATCAAAATTACAAGTCATCACCCTTCTCTCTCCCTTGGTTTGTCTCTCTGTGTCACATTTTAAATAAAAAAGGCTCTTCCAGGACAAAGTCCATATCTTTTCTCAGAAGAGGTCCCAGGCATCAGAAGCATTTACAGATGTTATACTGCATTCCAGGCAGTTCTGTGCAGGAACCTTTTGAAATTAACAGGTTACATTTTTTACTGTTTGATAGGTATTTTTGTCTTTTACAACAATTATTTAGCCAATGATTTTACATACAACATTTGTTATTCAGCAGGATTTAGAAAAAATATCATTTGAATCTTTTAAATTTCAAACTGTGTAATAGGCATTCAAGGCGAAAATCATTCAGCAGTGATTAGTTTCTGAATTACTCAAGTTAACCATATAAACAGTGAATTCTGTCTCCACATGCAGACTTCACTCTATGATGAAGATTATTTTAGTGGTGGAAAAAAATTAAATAGACTTAGATTCAGATTTTCATAATTTGTGTTTTCTTCCAGGATTAAGATGGGGAAAAAAAAGGGGGGGAGGACGGTCAATCCTAAACATAAATACAGAAAGTGGGCAGAGAATGGACTGAAAGCAGCCCCAAGCAATAAGACTTGGGGTGTTGGTTGAGTAGAACCTCAACAGGAACAAGCAGGGTGCACCAGCAGCCCAGAAAGCCAAACATATCCTGGGCTGCGTCAAAAGGAGTATGACCAGCAGGTCAATGGAGATGATTGTGCCCCTCTACTCTGCTCTTATGAGACCCCACTGGAGTACTGCATTCAGCTGTGGGACCCCCAATACAAGAGGGACATGGGCCTGTCTAAGCAACTCCAGAGGAGGCCACAAAGATGATCAGCAGGCTGGAGCATCTCTCCTATGGAGACAGGCTGAGAAAGTTGGGCTTGTTCAGCCTGTAGGAAGGTGTGCCTGCCCATGTCAGGGGATTTGGAACTAGATGATCTTTAAGGTCTCTTCCAACCCAAACCATTCTATGATATTTTCTCAGATTTTCTTCCCTAGTCCAAACAAGCAAATGTCTTGAAATTCCCAATGTCTGTTTCTCTGGTCTTAAGAGTAGGTGTTCATTAAAACTATGTTGGTTTTGACTTAATTTCCATCTGCTGGGTGAGAGGGTTATATTTCACCTTCTGGAATAATGGTGAAAAGCACTTACAGCAGAGATCTGTCTAGTCCTGTCAGTATTCTAACTGTAGCCAACAGCATCAAAACATGTAATGTTACTTTCCGAAGATACCCTTGAGCATCCATATATTTGCTGCTGAGAGACAGGGTGACGGTGGATTTGGGTGGGGTTTGTCATTATTTGTCCATCACTATTTAAACCATTAATTACACTTTTCTTTATATATGCATAATAAGTAATATATACATCCATACATACACAACACACAAGTAGGAAAATTTGAGGAATGTCATTCCACAGATACTATGCATCACTTTTACTTCAGTTTTACTGTGCTCCATAAAATGAAGAACCAAAGCCTGTTGCTTTACTTAGGATCATTCTGGATTCCTTAAAAGCCAAATGTCAATTCGAGTTATCTGTCAGGTCCCTTTGGAAAATATTTATAAAGTTGAAAAAAACTTTATATTCTATTAATATGGTAATCAACAAAAATACTGTGAGTCTATACAGCACAACTACTTAGCCATTATTTTGTAATAACACTCTACAACTTCTTTTTTTCTACTAGAAGCTACCCCACATTGGACATATAAGCGCCTTAGCTCTACACAACATTTTACCTATGGGTAAGATCCGTGCATCTGAAGTGTTTTGAACAATTCTTGTGGATATTTTCATGTCATATTAAAAGTTTATTCTTGTGAAAATTCCAGGTACAAACCTGTAACAATAATATACCAGTAAAATCTGATAAGTAGATGCACAGGGTGCTTTACCAATAAGTAGGTTTCATCCTCAAGTGTGAAAGTGATGTCCAAGGGCAGCTTTACTGTAAATGAGAGGGCAGAAGAAAGGAAAAGCATTGAAGCTGATCTTGCCTTTGAGCTACGTTGACTGGTGAATCAATAGCTATCATTACTAGAGGTCCCTTAAAGGAAGCTAACTGCCACAGTGCTGACATTTAACCCGTGTCAGTTGGCACCATGTGCGCACACAGGGGACTTCAAGTTTAGAATTGGAATAGACAGAAAGCGAAAGGGGATTGCTAAGCTAAACAGCAGCTCCTCCCTGCAATTTTATATAGCCGTTTAGTTTCAGATAAAAGTAACCTTTTGTTACAACAAATCAGTGAAGTTAGAGCTAATTTTAATACCAAATTCTAGATGTTTCAGCTGGTGATCCATACTTGGGATCACTGGTACAAAGAAAACAGTACATGTCTGCATAAACCTCATTACCAGTTGAAGGCATGTCATACCCATTTGATTAATCTTAAATAGCCTTTGAATCACATTTCATTCCAAACTTGTCATTTCAACTAATTTAACTAAACACTCCCTTCTCCCCCCCCCCCCCCACATAAGGAACTTTCCATGCTTGGTAAATGCACTGCCTGTGTTGTTTGTATTGCCTGACTCAGCTGACAGCCTTCTCTACAACAGTCTGTTTTTAATGTTGTTTCTTGATCACAAAACACTGAACATACAGGTAGCACACACGTCCATGGAATTGATAGAGATCCACAAAATTTTGAAGACTGTTACCTGCATATAGATACAAAATGCTTTTGTCTTCAAAGGCACTGAAGAAGTAAAACCAAACTGTACCTGAATGCTAGATGACTTCATTTTTAACAGCGCTGTCTAGAAAACCCTCAAGAGAAATGGATTTCTGATAGCTTCATCACTGTGCAATCATCATAATAAAAGATAATCCCCTCCAAGAAAGTTATAGTCTGAATAGACAAGACAAAAGGGGAAGAATAGAATGAGCCACAAATGAAAAATGAAATGTCCAGAATTAGGCAGGACCAAGTCTGTGAAATTCCACATTCTGGAACATTGTGAAGTTCCAATACCACACTTATCAATACTCAGATAACACATACAAGCAGTGTGCCAACACATACTGTTCCAATTCTTGTTTTGGAACCATCTTATACCATCCAAGCAAAGACATTCAGGAATATCAGACTTAAAAGTGCACAAATACAGAAGACAATTTTTATTCTAAAATTTTTGTTGCCCTTTTATTCTAAAATAATGCCAAACATAAACAATCTTGGCTTCCTAATTCTCACTCAGAATCACCCGTCCTCTCAGACAGCAGTCCTTTGCTACAGGAGACATATCAGAAAGTGTCTCCTATGAGCAAATCAATTGAAAAAACAAACTCTCACTGAAATCTAGAGAGGAGACAGAAGAATTTCAAGCAAATTACACATCTGTGATATCTTCCAATAGCAATGAGGAAGAAAGAGGTATTTTATATGTATTTTGCAACTTATTTTTGATGAAAAACTAACCAAGTCTTTGTCTTGAGGAAATAAATATAAATTTCTTCACATACCAGGAAAGTCCATGGGGACTGATGGGAATTGGATGATAAAGGGTTCTTAATCTCTCTTCAGAGAGAAGGAGATTCTGTTTAGTTAGGTCCCTAATCTCTGTTTAGCTCCACCCACATTGGTAGCAACACCAGGTCACTTTTCACCTTCTCCTTGGTTTCCATTTTTCATTTGCACACATCCAGCCATCACTGACAACCTCATCTTCAGCTTTCAAACCTTTTCTCCACAGTGCCTTGCAGCCCCACAGAACACAGGCCCAGTAATCTAATTAATCTTGGTAAATCAGTTAGCAAGCTCCAAACCCATCTTTTTATTCCAATACAAGGATGGGTTTGCTTTGATCTCTTCTGGTGCACATTAAGATTTTTCTGAGAGCAACAGCCACACAGCAGATAGCAAAGTCTTCTTGCTTGTAAAGCTTCTGAAATATTCCTTTTTAGCAGTAAATCACAGAAGGAACTGATGATACATTACTGGGGGTTTTATGCTCTCATTCCCATCAGAATTTGTTCATGGTGTAACTTTGTACTTCTCATGACTGCTAAACAGTTAAGATAAAAAGCTATGCAACATTTGAGAAATAACTGCTGCATCCTGTGAGAGATTAACACAGTCCTTTTTTCCCTCTCCATTTTCCTTTTCCTCCTTCAGACCCTGCCCATCCCACAGATACCTAATGCTTGGCAACAAATAGAGTTCTCTTCTGTACTCAGACCTCCTAGGACATCCACTTAGGAAGAAGGATCTAACCACACTTGACTGTGTTCTTTGGTGGAAATGATCTGACATCTCATGCTTTGAACAGAGCCTTACTTGTTTCTTAGACTACATCCTCCAACTCCCAGGAATCCCAACTCCCAAGAGACAAGCTGAGCTATCACATTACAGAGGAATTTGGATAGAAGCAGCAGAGAACTACCCTAAAACAGTAACCAGGAAAAGATGCAATTGGTGGACAGCATGTTGGATTTAGGGAAGCATTCTTTGGGGAGAATTAATACAATATAGACAAAATATATAAGTATTTTTTTTATATCAGAAGTATGTATTTTTCTAAATGGTATGTTTAAATCTCCCTTTCTGATGCAGTAATGACAAAGCAATAAGTCACATGACTCCAGGAATTTGAGATAAATACTGTAAGATTTATATGATACATGCTGGAGCTGGCAAAACTGGAAGAGTAAACCTAACAGCTTGGGGAGATGTCCACTCAACAGAAGGTATAATTTATGGCAACTTAAAGTTCTGAAAATGTGAGAAATAAATACATTGAAAAAGACAATGAAGATAAATTTTCTATTCCATCGTTTTTATCTGTAGAAAACAGTTACCTTCTAGTTACAGGATACAAGCAAGGAATGTTTCTCTTTGGGAAGCTACTGGGAGGTAAGAATCAGCCCTTTCTTTCTTTAATACTCAGAATCATAGAATAGCTTGGGTTGGAAAGGAACTAAAGATCACCTAGTTCCAACCAGCAGTCTTGGCTACCCCTCTCCCCCCACCTTTGAGGGCTTTATCCAATGGAACCTTACTAAGCAGGTTCCTGAGGAGGCCAAAGTCTGCTCTCTTGAAGTCCAGGGCAGCGAGCTTGTTGCATGCCCTTCTCATTGCCCTGAGGATCTTGAACTGTACCATCTTGTGATCATTGCAGCCAAGGCTGCCCTGGAGCACCACATTCCCAACCAGCCCCTCCCTGCTGGGTGAGCAAAAGGTCAAGCATGGCCCCTCTCCTTGTCAGCTCTTCCGTCACTTGCAACAGGAAGCTGTCTTCCACGCAGTCAAGGAACCTCCTGGATTGCTTGTGCCAGGCCGTACCGTCCCTCCAACAGACATTGAGGTGGTTGAAGTCCCCATGAGAACGAGAGCCTGTGAGCATGAAGCTTCTCCTATGTGTCTATAGAGGGCTTCATCCACACAGTCCTCCTGATCCAGTGGCCTGTAGCAGACCCCCACAGTAATGTCCCCTATTGCTGTTCTCCTTTTGACACTGACACAGAAGCTCTCTGTTGGCTCATCACCCGTCCCCAGGCAGAGTTCCATACTCTGTAGCCTATCATTGACATAAATAGCTACACCCCTTCCCCATCTGCCCAGCCTGTTTTTCCTTAAGAGCCTATGACTTTCCAATCCAACACTCCAGTCATAGAATCCATCTCACCGTATTTCAGTGATACCAATGACATCATATCCCCATAGATGGGCACACATCTCTAATTCCTCTTGTTTATTCCCACACTACAGGCGTTTGTATAGAAGCACCCGAACCAAGCTTCGAATAAAGCCAACTCACTGGCTGGAGTGGCTAAAGTAGCTCTGCATTTTGCATTCATTACAGGAGCTGGCATCTGACTGGTAGTTTTGAGATGAATCGAAGCACCCCTGTCCCTCTTCCCCCATCCCTTCATTTTCTCTTAAATACTTCCTTTTGGACACACAGAAGAGATTTCATTGTGTTGAGAAGAAAAGGAAAGCCTCAGAATATAAAAACTAATCTTACTAAAAAGCTAATGAATGCACCATAACCCAGATTTTCTATGGCTATTGCATTAGGGAGAAAGAGTTATGAAACTTCATGCTTTTATACATTTTGTTGAGCTTGCAATACTGGCTGAAGGAGAGAGCAAATTCTCAGGTGCTAAACATCAAATTGCTTATTGGAACAGCTGCTGCACTGAGCTGAGTAAGCATGACATGCAAGGAGGGGCTTTTTCTAGGCTAGTCTTTGACCAACTCCAGTGCTAGCACTCACAAATTAAAACGAATATCTTGCAATGAGAATATTGTTATTGCTATTTCCCTTCCACTAAATTTACAGACACAAGTGCTCTTTCTGCATCTCTTACTCTTGGTTCCACTGTTTTTTGTCTCATACTGGCTAGACTCAGCAATGTATATTTTATGCATCCTAATCTCCAATCTGTAAAATCTGAGGGGTTTTGGGAGGGGTGTTTTGTGTCTGTTGTTGTTCTGGAGTGGTAGGGTGGTGTTATTCAACAAACATAGCTTCAAGTTGGGGGCTGGGAATACAAATCTTTTCCCTTTTGAGGACCAGCGAAATGCACTGGGATAGAGCTAATGTTAGGGAACTGCATACTGGTTTTCTTCTTCCAAAGAAAAAAAAATCTTATAATGCCACTAGCACATAAAATTCTTCAAAATACAGGTTGGGCTTTTTTTTCCTTTGAATATATTACAAAGAAATATATTCACTGATTTTATGGAGGGTGGGCAGAGAATGTTAACTATTATGAAAATGATACTGATTGGAATGTAGACTATTCAAAATTCAGATTCTTTAACTTCTAGAAATGAGTTTGGGTTCTTTTGTGGATTCAGATGATTAATTGAACCATTTATTTGGGAGCAGGTAAGGCTAAGCAACTATTAGTTGCTCTGTGATGGAAACAAGATTAATATTATGGCAAACAGCCTGTTTTGGCTCTCTAGGTGGAAGCAGGGAATGCTGGAGCACCTTTCATTGCAGACAGTCTACACTGCCAAGCTCTGCAAGCAGGTAGGAGTGTCTGAAGTAAAAGGCACCTGATTCTGAAGAGCAGGGCCCATCAGACTTGCATTAATACCCTTTCTCACCCCCTTTTTATTGTCAGGCTTTAATTCCTTAAACTTTGATTTCAGTTTGTGTTTCTGCATTGTTTTTTGCTCTAGTGAAGTACGAGTTCAGCTCCTGCACAGGAATACAAGGTGCCACTCCTGAAATCTTCTGCTCATTTTGAACAAGAATTTACCAGGGAAGTCAGCCTCTGTTTCCCGCAGGTTCAAATTCCTGTTAGAAGCCTGCAGGAAATGGGCACACTGCAGCATCTGATTAAAGTCTTTCATTGCTTAGATTAATGCAGGGTCAGCTGGTGAAAAATCTTTCTTTAATAGAAAGCAAGCTGAAACACAGTTAAAAAGCTATTCACTTAAAAACTCAAGCCTAAAAAAGAAAATAAATCCTAAGAGTTATATGGGTGCTTTTGAAAACTCTCTTAAAATATACTTTTTCCAATAGCAAAAGGGTGTCATATTCTAACCACAAACCTTCACATTTCAATAATTAGTGGGAAATAATTATCTGGAGATCAAAAAGCTGCTTCCATATTTTTTCATCCCAATTAGCAATAAGCAAGTATAAAACCACCAGAAGTTTGACTTATGAAAGTCTAAAAGATGCATTCTCAGACACATCCGGGATGTAGTCAAGCCTTCCCTTTTCATAAGCAGAGACGCTTCTAAATTGCATTTTCTGAATCTCTACTTTACACTAATTTTCATCACACTCATATCCAAGAAAGAAACCTGCCAATCATTATCTTGATTTATAATTCCTATGCTTTATATGGCCTCAGTATACCACCACTCACCTTCTGCCTTCTAAGTTGTCAGGTTCTCACATTTCTTACCCTTCTAACAACCCACTCTGAGATTTAATCTCCCAGGTGCTTCCTGTTTGCAGATTGTGGAGCAATAAACAGCTACATCAGTAAGTATGCAAGTTTGCTATGTCTTGCTAGTTGGGAATATAGAGGTAGAGAACAAGTCTGAGAGATGGAGAGTAATATTTATGTATATTGTTCTGAAAACTTAATAAAGAGATATGATTATAATTAGTTTCAGTAGAAAGTGTCAGAATTCAGAGCTTTGTAAATTCTCCAGAGTTAATTCACCAAAAATATCCAGTCGTTTAACTCCTAAATGAGCTACAGAGAAAATATAGGACTCTGATTAAATGTTTTCTGATTAGACACTTTTTAAAATAGGCCCATGCCCCAACATACGCATGACAGTAAAATAAGTCTCCTGTCAAAGTAAGTGTAAACTTACTTTTCTGTATTACTAATTTAGTGAAACAAATTTTCTAGATCAGACCTTGATGCCTATTTTGCAGCTGAAAGGTACTTCATGTCTTATGCTTTAGGAAATGCTGACTGAAGTGGTTAGAAAGTAGAACTTTCCGGAAGTTCACATCAGTCACTTGTTTTCTCAGTGTCCTTGAAAACCTTAACACCAGTGTCTCCAAATCACTGTATTTTCCTCCACTGAATTCTATGGTCTTTGCATGTTTTGTAATGAAATGATCTTGCAACTCCTGAACACTCTGCTTGCTGTTCTGTTTCACTTTAGTGGCATGTCAGTTAAAGGCACCTTCCTAATATTAGTGTGGACAAACAGGTGGCTACATCCAACTTCTTTTCCAGACTCGTAAGTAAGCCTTTTATTCTTAGTTCTCATTTTCCTGGTGTTATGGTTTAAGCCAAGCCTTAAATCAGAACCATGCAGCCCACTCGCTCACTCCCCCCCTTCCTTCCCCCCTGGCTCCCAGAGGGATGGGAAGGAGAATCAAAAGAATGTAACTCCCATGGGTTGAGATAAGAACAGTCCAGTAACTAAGGTATAACACAAACCACTG